>CAUYPK010017921.1:0-15396 GCA_963574355.1 Loris lydekkerianus | reverse complement strand
CTTATGTAACAGGATATGTAGTGATCTATGTAACAACCTATGTAGCAACCTATGCAACAAGATGTTTAAGAACTGGGACAGCAGGCATGCAGAGACAAAGTAGAAATTGACCTGGACAGCAGGCTCACAGAGACAAAGTGGCAGTTTTTTGAAACATACAAGCAGTCACTAGACATTAACGGACAGACCTTGGCAGTTGAATATTGATCAGCTGTGGAATTCCAGTGTGGGGGGGGTCGGAGGAGGGCGCATGTTCTCAATAAATAACAGCTGCAGAGGTTGCTTGAGGCCTTTTCTCTGACAGGTATGGGAAGGCTCACCCCCTGCAAGCTTTGAGATCACAATCCATTGTCCAGCCTGCTTGCTCGGTAATGGCACCAACACTAATACAACCTTTTTGGAAGGAAGTATGGAGAATCCTCAAAGAACTCAAATTAGACCTCCCATTTGATCCTGCAATCCCATTACTAGGCATCTACTTAGAAGGAAACAAATCCTTTTACCATAAGGATATTTGCACTAGACTGTTTATTGCAGCTCAATTTACAATTGCCAAATTATGGAAACAACCTAAATGCCCACCAATCCAGGAATGGTTTAACAAGCTATGTATATGTATACCATGGAGTACTATTCAGCCACTAAAAAAGATAGTGACTTTCTATCTTTTGTATTAACCTGGATGGAGCTAAAATTTATTCTCCTTAGTAAAGTATCACAAGAATGCAGAAACAAGAATCCAACGTATGCAATTCTAATATGAAGGCAGTAGACAATAAAATACAGGGTGTGGGGCAGGGGAATTAGAGATCTGGGAAAAGGGATGGGGGAGGGGGTTAAGGGATCACAGTGTATGGCACACCTCTTGGGGGCAGGACATAATTATAAGAGCGATTTACCTAACAAATGCAATCAGTGCACCCTAATTCTTTGCACCCTCAATAAATCTCCAAAAATTAAAAAAAAAAACAAAAAACAAAATTAGGAGCAGCAATATTTTTATCAGATAAAATATTTTTTGAGACACATACTTAAAAAAGACATAAAGATCATTCTACATAGTTCAATTATAAAGGGATCAAATGTGCAAAAGCTCTTTACTCCCCATTTTCAGCATTGAGCAGATCATCCAGACAGAACAGTCAACAAAGAAACATCAAACTTCATTTGCATTATAGACCAAATGTACCTAAAGTTATTTACAGAAGTTTTCATCCCACAGCTGCTGAATGCATGTGCTTCTCTTCAGCTCATGGATCATTCTCAAAGATAGAGCATATTGTAAGTCACAAAACAAGTCTTTAAAAATTTGAAGAAAATTGAACTCATATCAGGTACAAGACCACTACAAGAACTTTGAAAAATATACAACCACATAAAATTAAATGTTATGCTTCTGAATAACCAGTGGATCAATAAAGAGACTAAGAAGGAAATAGAAGTTTCTCAAAACACATGTTTCACTATGTGAAAACACAGCATATCTCAACCTATGGGATACACAAAAAACAGCAATAAGAGGACAATTTATTGCAATAAATGCCTCCATCAAAAAGTAAGAAAGCTTCATACAAACAATTTAATGATCCATCTCAGCAACTAGAAAAACAACAGCAAATCAAACCCAAAATTAGGAGCAGGAAAAACAAGATCAGAGCAGAAATAAATAAAATTGAAATAAACAAAACTATAAAAGATTGACAAAAGATCTGTTTTTTAGAAATAGAAACAAAATTAACACATCCTTACCCAGGTTAACTAAGAAAAAGAGAGAAGAGGCCAATGAAATTCAGAGGTTAAAAAAAAAGACATCACAACTGATACTGCAGAAATTAAAAGGAGCATTAAAAACTAGTAAGAGCAGGGTGTCCCAAAAGTCCCCTAAGTTATGCCATATGTAATAAAATGGGAAATTGTAGCTATATCTGCCTTTAGGTGCAGAATGTTTACTGAAAGTTTTTACAAAGAAGTGAGAATATTTTTTAAATAGTTCTACAAAGAAGTAGAGAATATTCTTTAAATAGTTTCTAAAATTTTGTAATAAACATTTATAAATGAAAGTACATAAGTACATTTAGATACAATTTCTCATTTTTCCCTAAGTATGGTGAATTTAGGGGTAACTTTCTTTATATAGAAATAAATTAGAAAACCTAGAAGAAATGGTGGAAGAAATGGGTAAATTTCTAGGCACATATAACCTTGTAAGATTGAACTCCAAAGAAAATAAAAACCTAAATAAACCAATGATAAGTCATAAGAAAGAAGAAGTAATAAAACATCCACCATCAAAAAACAAAACAAAACAAAACCCATGAATCAATGTCTTTCAAGGGGAACCCTGAAATAGTAATCAGGAAGCAGCCCTGATGGAAACAGTTTAAAAATTAACAGCACAAGATTTAGAGCTGACAAGCAAGAGAAAACTGGTATTTCAACATAGGGAAGAACTTATCTAAGAGTGGAGACAAACCAAAAATGGAACCACGGGTCAGATGGCACTAGTACTGACAACCCCCTATAAGATAATTAAGGCATAAAGTACAGATCAAGGAATAATGTTATAATAGAAGCTAAAAATGGATGTAACTTATAGAATATATAAAAAGTCAGAGTTTGTGTGGGAGGTGTGGAGCCATTTCCACCACAGCTCAACTGTTGAGCTTTTTCTTAACTTTGTAGAGCTTTTCTTTGTCTTTCATTAAACTGAAGTGTATTTCTTCTTTTATTTCATCCTGGTTGTCGTGTCCACTTAGAAGAGAGGTTCCCGTTGAGAGACTCTGGCCAAGATAACTTTGTTCTGTCTTGAAGGGTGCCTCTCAATGGTAGGTCCATAGCATACTAGGGTAACAACCAAACCCTTTCTCTGTACTTTTTCTTATGAAACATGGTCCTCGCCAGGGGATTATTGCTTCAGTGCTTTAGACTGTTTTAGTGTTTGTGGTTTGTTTGTGGTTTGTGGTCCCTCAATTCTTTGTCTGACCATGCTCAGATGAATGAGCGATGGATTGGCTCACAAATAAATAAATCAGAATTAAGTCTAGTTAATAAAATTCAAGTACAGGATTTAGTTCATGCTACTCAAGAAAGTGCAGCTTTAGACTTTCCAATTTTAACTGATGTTAAACTTAATTATGGAGAAGCTCCTAAAAAATTGCCTACTGGAGTGTATGGTCACATATGGTCGCATACCGAGAGAGTTATTGCCCCCCCTTATTTCTATACAATTTCAAAAGCAGGAACCATACTGTGTGGCACCGCCCACGCATGAGAACTTCAGGCAACAACAGATATCTTAATCAGTCTTCTGCTTTTAAGAGCAGTGTTATCTGGTTCCATTTATTTAGGTTTTGGTTAATTACTCTCACCAAAGCATTGTGATTTAGGTATGCCAGTACTTCACAAATTTCAGATGTATCCTTAAGTAGTTGAAAATTTTGATGCTATGGAAAATGGCACTTTTTAATTCCATATTCTGTTTGAAAAATCTTTGCTTATACAGAAAATAGTAATGCAAGTGTTTTTCTATGGTGATTTTGCATCCTGTAATATTGATAAACTCAACTATTTTTTTATTAAGTATTTTATAGGTTCAATGTATCTAAATAAACCATATGCCACCCATCTCTAAAGATAATTTTCTTTTTAATCTCTTCTGTATGGCTTTTATTTTTCTTGCATTATTTGCATCAGTAAGAACTATCAATAAATGACATTATGCTATAATACATGATAAATACCATTAGCTAAATATGTGATAAATACTATTGACTTTTTAAAACTTTATTGAAACTTATTTTATTGAGCAGAAAATCATATATTTTCTTAAATGTTCCCTGTGTCCTGGAAAAGAATATATTTTCTGATCTTGTGTGGCATATTCATACCATGAATTAGGTCAAGTTGGTTGATAATGTTGTGCAAATATACATACATATTTATATTGGTATTTTGTTTACTGGTCTATCATTGCAAAGAAAGAGATACTGAATTTTTCCACTATTATTAAATATGTATTCACCTGGTGTATTACTATGTCATTTATTTCCTTTATGAATTTTAAAATGCAGTTATGAGATACATAATCACTTAGAATTATTATGTTGTTCTTATAATTTGGTGATATTACCATTCAAAATCACCTATGTTATTTCTGGCAATATTATTTGCTGTAAAACCTACTTTATCTGATATCAATAGAGTCCTTCCAACATATTTTGAATTAAAGTTGGTGGGTTATACTTTTTCCATCATTTTACCTTTAACATAGTTCTGACTTTATATTTGAAATATGTTTCTTATAGTCAGTAGATGGTTGGGCTTTTGTTTTAATACCATCTGACAACTTCTAACATCTATGTTTAATTGAGTAACTTGCTTTATGACATTTAATGTTACTCCTGATATGTATAGATTCCAGATCATCATCTTGGTATTTGTTTTCTGTTTGCCCCATCTCTCTCTCTCTCTTTTTTTTTTTCCACTTTTTTTTCCTGCTTTCTTCTGGAAAAATTGACTATTAACTATAATTCAATTTTATATATTTTTTTTTCTTATTAGCCATAATTATTTATTTTATTATTTTAGTGGTTTCTCTAGGGTTTTTATATCCAAGTTTATTACACTGCAATTTCAAGAGCTATTATGCCACTTTATATTTCACATAAGAACCTTACTATGTTTTGATTTCTCTCCTGGTGAACTTTATACTATTATTACACATACTTTATTTTTACATTTTATAACACCAAATTACATTGTCATACTTCTGATTATTCATCTATATTTCAAATGGACTGGAATATTAAGGACAAATACTATGCACACACATATACCCATATGTTTCCCATTTCCTCTGTTGTTCACTCTCTATATACATTCTATCTGCTATTATGTTCTTTTTGGGTGAAGACATTGGTTTTATATTTAGCACAGTGCAGGACTTATTGTGATTAACTTTTTAAAGCATTTTTAGGTCTGAAAAATTGTGTCATCATTGTTTTTGAAATACATGTTTGCTGAATATGATTCTAGGTTGGCAGTTTTTTGTTTTTTTTTTCCTTTTAGTACTTTAAACAATGTCATCTAGTTTATTTTCTTTTACAATTCTATAAGAATTCTTTTGTAATTTTTTTTTCTCTAAGTAGATGTTTCTAGTAATTGGGTTCAGTGAGCTTCCTGATATTGTGAGGTAATAATTTTCTTCAATTTCTTAAAATGTTTGGACATTGTTTTCTTAAGCAACTTCCTTTTTTTAATTTCATGGATATTAAGATAATTAAAATGTTTCACAACTCAGTGATATCCAGTTCTTTTATTCACCTCTTTTATTCTTTATGTGTGTTTTTGCTTTGTTTTTATTTTTTGTATGATTTCTCCTGCTATGTTGGAAATGTTCACTAATGTTTTCTTTGGAAAATCATAATCTATTAATCCCATCCATTACATTCTTAATATACATATTATAGTGCTTATCTCTAGAAGTATATATATAATCTCTCCCTCTATGTGTGTGTGTGTGTGTGTGTGTGTGTGTGTGTGTGTGTGTGTCTTCCATGTCTCTTCCTATTTTTTGGACATATGGAATGAAGTATAACACCTTTTCAATGTGTCTGCCTACCAGATCTTACACTCAAGTCAATTCTGGGTTGATTTAAATTTATTGATGTATCTCATTAAGAATTGTAGTTGTTTTTTGCTTTTATACAGTCCTAGTGTTTTTTGTTGTTGTTGTTGTTGTTGTTGTTGTTACTCTGAAAAAGAGGTGATAGTATATTCTATTTTACAGTTGAAGAAATGTAAGGACTCAGAGTTACTATGAGGTTGTCCCAGGGTCAAATACTAAGTGATTAGAAAGTTGCTTCATTTTGCCTGGGGGGTAATTTTGAGTCTCAGAGACACTTCTTTCAGGTAGAGGCCTGGAAAGTGCTGGCCCATGGACAGCAAGGGAATTACTTTCAAAAGTCAGTGGAGCATTTGCTGAATAATGTTTTACTCTGATGTATATCTTCCTCATAATCTTCCTTCAAACATTTTATAGTTACGTTATTTGTAAATAGTTTAAATTAGCTGATTTGTATTTTGAAGATTTTTGGAGGCAGAGTTGAAATAGAGCTCAATTTAAGGATAATTACTCCCCAGTACTGAGTTGAAAAATAATTATCCTAGATGCTTTTAGTTGGGAAACTAGCTGTTTGTTATTCACTGGAAGAAAGAAAGAGGTGTTAAATATTTTTTATTGGCGAAAGTCCATTATTTTTATTAGTTCTCTTCTTCCTCAGTTAAATTTCTGGAGGTTTTTTGTTTGTTTGTTTGTTTTCTTTTTCAATTTTGCTTCTTTTCTTATTTTTCTTAAGAAGAAAAAATATATAAATAAATCACCAGAAGTGAACAAAAGTAATGTAAAACCCCAATTAATCACTCCTCATATCTGGTAGTATCAAAATCCACAAGTTTTTTATTGTTATGTCTTGATTCAATGAGATATGTAAGTACTTTTTAAAAGCTTTTACACTATTGGCTAACAACAAAACAAGTGAATACTTTTTCTGAAATCATCATCATAAAAGATAGTTTCTGGTTTCTAAGAAAGAATTATTGTGAGAGTCTTTTTAGTGGTTTGAGTTAGTCTATGTATAATGAAAAATCAATTAGTGACTCTATTTTATCTAGTTCACTCAATAACACTTTCATTAACTACATTTGGAAATGGATAGATTTGATTAGATTTAGTAATGTTATGATATATTTTGTAACCATTTAAGACCTTTTGAAGAATAGCTAATAATATGAGAAAATACTTGTTTTCCAAGTAAAAGGTTAAGGCACTCAAATAGAATATTGTACTACAATGAATTTTCAAATATTCTTACTAATTCATTTAATTAGCCCATACACAAATATGTCAAATTTACAGTAGTGCTACACAAACTCAATAAACCTAATTGTTACTGGCTTACTCATCAGGAAATACATTAGTTACATGAACTTCCCCCCCTATTTTTTATCTTTGTGAGTCCCTAACACAAAGACTGTGATATATTAATTCCAGATTCTGTTTTCCTCCATCATATTGGATATTCCTCTCTGTTATGTTGAGAGGCTTCTCATAACAATGCCAATAACAGGGGCATCCATAGCTCAGTGGTTAGGGCACTGGCCACAGCACTGGGGTTGGTAGGTCCAAACCCAGTCCAGGCCTGCTAAAACAAAACATAAAAAAAAAAAAAAATAGCTGAGCATTGTGGCAGACACCTGTGGTCCCAGCTACTTGGGACGCTGAGGCAAAGAATTGCTTGAGCCCAAGAGTTTGAGGTTGCTGTGAGCTATGACAACACAGCACTCAACCAAAGGCGACGAAGTGAGACTATGTCTTAATTAAAAATATGTATATCAATAACACTAAATAATTATTCATTTCTATCCATCAATACCCTTAGCTTTCTCCTAATACACATTATTCATTGTGGAGTGGAAAAGCTAGTTTGGGAGAAGAAATATCTAATCTCTCTTTGCATTTCTCAGGAGACATTGCAACTAATAAGAATGAAATAAAAAGGATCACTAGACACTATTATGAACAACCATATACCAACAAACTGGAAAGTCTAGAAGAAATAGATGTTTTGTAAACACATACATGTACAACCTATTAAGATTAAACACAGTAGAAATAGAAAACCTTAATGGACCAATTATAAGTAACAAAATAGAATCGTTAAGAAAAAGTCTATAATGAAAGAAAAGTCCAGAATCTGATGGCTTCACTGCTGAATTCTTATCAAGCATTTAAGGAAAACTAATACTGATAACTCCATAGTATCAGACAAATTTTTACATATTTGGACTATAGTTTCAGAGAAAGGTTCACTATAGGTATGCTCCAAAACAACTCATATGACAATGAAGATTAAAGGATATAAAGGAACAACTGAAGCCTGGTTCTTCCATCATGTTAAAATACTTTCTGAATTTTTAGTGGCTGTTAAGTTCTGGTCATTCTGCTAAACAAACTCATACTTACGCTCAAGAGATTATTTTGGTTAAGACAATTCTACATAAACAAACGTCATGCCATTTTGGTTACTATACCTTGTGGAATAAATTTGAAGTCAGGTAAAATGATGCTTCCAGATTTGTTCTTTTGCTTAATATTGCTGTGACTCTTTGTGCTCTTTTGTGGTTCAAACTGAAGGGTAGAACTCTTTTCTAGATCTGGAAAACATGATATTGGTATCATATCAAAACATGATTTTGATGGGAATGGGGAGATGATGTTGAATCCATAAATCGCTTTGGGCAATATCAATATTTCAATGATTGATTCTACCAATCCATAAGCATTGGATGTATTTTCATTTGTTTGTGTCATCTCTGAATATTTTCATCAGTGTTTTGTAATTCTCATGTAGGGATCTTTCACCTCCTTGGTTGGATGTATTTCTAGGTATTTCATTTTCTTTTTAGCTGTAATAAGTGATATTGATTTCTTTATTTGACTCCCAGCATGGCTATTATTGGTGTATAGAAATGCTACAATTTTTGCACATTGATTTTATAACCTGAGACTTTGCTGAATTTACAAGTTCTAGGAGTCTTTTGGCAGAGTCTTCATGTTTTTCTAGATTGCTTGATCATATCATCACTAAACAGGGATAGTTTGACTTAGTCTTCCACAATTTGGATGCTCTTTCTATTTTTCTCCTGCAATTTGATTGCAAAATATACTATAAGACTAGGGGTAACAAAAACAGAGTAATAGTAGTTTGAACATAGAAACATAAACAATGGAACAGAATAAAGCCATCTATTAAAGACCACACACTGATCTTTGACAAAGCAGACAAAAACACACACCGAGGAAGAGAAACCCCTACTCTATTGAATGGTGCCGAAAAAACTGAATAACCACCCACAGAAAGATGAAACAGGTCACCTTTCTCTCTCTCTCTCTCTCTCTATATATATATATATATATATATATACAAACAATTAATTCAAAATGGATAAAAGTCTTAAATTCAAGACATGAAGTCATAAAAGTTCTGGAAGAAATTATACAAAAAACTGTGAACACTTATTTAATAACTTCTCACATACCACTCATTGACAGAAAAGATGATTCACTAAACATGAATAGAAATAATTGACATGTATTTCCAATGTTTAACTTCTAAATCTTTTTTTTTTATTTATTTATTTTTATTTTTTATTTTTATTTTTTATTATTATTAGCTACCCTTTAATGAGTACATACTATGTGTCAGGAACCAATTCTTTTTGTCTTTTTAATCAATTCTTTTTTTTTTTTATTATAGATAAAAATATGCACCAAAATCTTTATCAAAGAAAGACAAGTGAAAAGAAAAATCAAATATCTAAGGGATGCCTGACCTAGTTCTCTCCAAAATTCTTGACAGTTTCCTTTTAATGTTCCTCATTTATAGACTAGTTGGAAATCTGTTAATGTGCATCCTTCTGTCTTAGGATTCAAATCCTAAATATCTACTTCTCATGCTCTAAGGTTTCATTTCAGTTTAATCCTCTTCTTTAGATTAACAACTTCAATCCATCCATTGAATATTCATTTGCCACGTCTTTTCAGTTTCAGGCCACTCACTGCTTTGAGCAATCCCACATCCCACTCAAACTTCTCAGACCAGAACACAAGAACTATATTGTGGTCAGTGTGCAGGCAACCGCTTTCAGATGCCTTCTGGCCCTCATGAGTAACGCTGTTCATTTCTTCTTTCTGTATATCATAGACCTCAATACTTTCTATTCCATACAATAAAATATTGGTTATGTTATTAGTGTACTCTCTTGATGTGAATAATACAGTTTTCTGAAATGATTTCAACTTGTTTTTGAATGACCGTACTAGAGTATATAGTAACTTGCTCCTGAATAACAAAATAATGAAACATTAAAACAGCTTCCTAGTTTACTTGCAACATGTACATTATACGTGCGTATGAACATTTTAAGAATTCTGAAGTTACATGCTGCAAGAAAAATCTAGGAATTCTGCAAAATATCCCACGATTTGTCTGATATTAAAGAACTTTTGGTTGGGCCACATCTATGGTGCATATTTTTATCTATAATAATAATAAAATACTAATAATAATAATAATAATAATAATGCAAAAAAAGTAAAAAAAAAAAAAAAAAAAAAAAAGAAAAGCAAGAAATAGAAGTTCTGGGGACCTAAGAAAAGAGAGAGAATATTTTCTGTTTTATGAGAATAATCCAGTGAAGGAAGAAAACTGAGAAAGAGATTTATAGTATGTCTAGGCAGAGATATAGCCTTTAAAATAACCCCCTGACCCAAATGTGGTATGAAAGAACTCCCAGGACTGAAGGAGCTATGTTTCTGGGAATCAATGACAGGATGTCATTATTAGACCAGTGACAAGATGATCATTGCTGTCCCACATACATGCATACCTGAGAAGACCCTGGAACTCTGACATAAGCTAGATAGAGTTGAAGAAATGGACATTGCATGGATGAATATTGCCTAACTGCTGGCCCCAACCCGCTACAACAGCAGAAGTGCATAAACACACAAAATGCAAGTTGTTTCACAGAAAAATAAAAGTTGAAATCTGTTTGCAAACATGCCTAAACTTACTACAGTTGAAAATAAGTGAAATTCCACAAAAATGTTTTTATACATGTAAGTTATAACAAGAAGAGGAAAGCAAAAATAAAATGTTACCTTCTGGGGATTATGAATGGATTTTGTTATTAAAATGTCCTTTAATATGGTTAGTTCTAATATGTTAAAAGTGCATACTAACTCAAATTACAGATGACAAAACAGGTGAAAGTTTCTCAATAAATAAATAATAAAACAACTTAGAGAAATTTATTAAAATGTATGAAAAAACATTGGCCACTATTTAGTAACTGAAATTAGATTATAGATAAGTATTGCATAATAAATTGAAATTTCTTGTATAAATCTAATGGTGTCCATTCTCTTTAGTAAATTTCCAAGAAACAATACAATCAGCCCCTTTTAAAGGTTGATAACATTGCTGAAGTTCAAAAGCTAACATTCTAATGCTATTTAAGTTCATTTTCTTTGTCCCTTACCTTTAACATCTACCTGTCTTTTACCATAATAGATAGGAAGACGAAAATTAAACTATCTTAATTGCTTAAATTTGTTAATTTTATTCCTAAGACATGCTTGCATTTCGATCAACTCTAAAGCATTTTGACCATCAAGCAAATATTACCCAGCAGTGGTATAAAGTGGCAGGCATTCTAGTCAGTAAACAGCATCATGTTCTTTGGGATATAAAGAAAATTACATTGAAACAAGGATAGGTCCTTGGCAAACACTGACAACAAATACCTTAGTAAGAACTCCTTTACCTTTTAATTTGATGAATCGTAAAGAAAAAGTACAGAAAATGTGTAGCTAGTGGGAGCAGTAATTTCACAACACAAAACATTGAAAACCAATGAGAAGCAGGCCCACGACTTATCTTCTTCTATAAAAGTCCTTTGGATTTCTCATTAAATGTTGCTTCTAGAAAACATATTTAAAACCCAAAGTACTTTCCTCCACTTAAAATGGGGGATTTTGTTGCCTGATGTAAATAATTCTGTTGCAACATATCATTTAGTAAGGCAAATAAATGCAGCTCTTTCTCATCATTCAGTGAGGTAATGATAACTATAAAAAGATGAAGACGCCTTGTAATTTGAATTGCTTCCAGCTGAGCAGTCATCATCTGGACATATGCTATGCAAATGATACTCCACTTCCTGAGCCACTATGCATTGATGCCCTTAATTTTCTCTGCCAAATTTTGACACTAAAACAAAAAAATGTTTTAAAATTAAAATTGTGCAATTAGATTACAAATAAGGTGAGATATTCTGCCCAATACAATAAAATATGCTATTTCACTATGATTAGTATTACTTTCTTATAATTGCATAAAGTCCAAGGAAAGTATAATCTTCTAAGGTAGAAAAGATACCATAGTACAAAAGACTATAATAAAATGATAAGTAAATACTTCCTTTTATTGCTAAATAGTCACAGCCATGGATTTCAGAGCTATATAGACCCAGATTTGCATCCTGATTCCAATACATTTTTTATGACATTGAACAATGTGTTGGATTTTATTAAGCCTCAATTCTTGTTATTTAAAATGGGATTAATAGTGCCAAATGTATGAGGTAGTTATGAAGTATAAAGAAAGTATTAGAATTAGGAGCTCATCATGGTGCCTGGAACAGAGTAACCACAAATGTGATTATGAATATTATATTCATAGTGTCGAAAAACAAGTAAAGCAAAATCATTGTGCACTTTGAAAGCTCGGGCTCAGGAAAATCTCTAATTTATAGAATTTTATAGGGAAAAGGTATGATAATTGATTTAATAGTACACAATGTATAAGAGAAAAACTCTGCTTAAGGTTGTGTTCCTTTCTTATGTATTTATGAAAGAAAGTGTTATGCTTTGCAACTATATAAAAATTGCTCTGTTTTCTCAAAATCTGTTTTCAAAATGCTAGTCTTACAAAAGAAGGCAGACACTAGAGAGGGTCCATGCAACCCCTTAAAGGAAAGGAGCTAAAAAAGGGAGATTCCCATTTAATGGGATTGCCTCTCATGAATATTCTTCAGTTTGTACTGTGCATGGATGAAGGAGCTCAAGCAGAAAAGGGCAATCTTACTTGACTGAAGAGTCAAAGTTCAAGGTTGATCAACTAGATGAAAATTAAAAGGAGAAATATGAGACATGAAGAAGGCACAGAGAGGCCAGCCCCTAAGCTCTCCCTATAAATTCCTGCTAATTCTTTAGATGAATTCTAAGTTTGGGAGTGCAGGTTGGGATTTCAAGGAACTCAGCCAGAAGACTAAAATTGCTGAACAGTGATTACAGCAGTTGTCCATTTCTGAAAGACAGGGTTCAAGTTAAGCCGCATTGGAAGGGCTTGACAGCCTTACAAATAATGACTATAGCCCAAGTCTAAGGGTTACACCCTATGATTAAAGGTAAAATGAAAACAAACCACACTAACATAGCCAAAATAAATTTTCCATAGGATCTAGGTGACTTATCAGTAATTTAACTGCCTATTACAACAAAATTCAAAACAAGAGAAAGAGAACAGAGTTACTTGTTCACAACACAATATCAATAATGCTTAGTATTAAGCATGCAAAAAGCACATTAAATTGGTCCATAATCAAAACAAAGCCTCAATAGAGGTAGAGTCACAAGTAACCCAAATAACAAAATTATTATACAAAAATTATATAGTGCTAACATGTTAAGGAAATTGGAGGAGAAGATGAATATAATAACTAAGGTGATGAGAAATTTCAAGATATACTTTTCAGCTCTTACAAAAAAAAGTGGAAATCCTAAAGCTAGAAAATATATAAATTCAGAAATTGTATTAGCTTAATAACAGATTAGAAAACAGAAGAAAGGAACAGTGAATGTAAACCCAGGTTAGTAGCATAGAAGGCGGAGACTGAACTGCCTCACAGCCCTAATCCTTGGGAGCAGAGTGAGATGGTTTTGGCACATTGGAGCCTTGGGCTGTTGCCTTGGGTGGAGTGCCCTGACGTCACAGCTCATAGCAACCTCAAACTCCTGGGTTTGGCACTGCCCAGACCTTCCTCAGAGGTGTGCAGCGACCCCCGACCGGTGACTCGCACCCACCAGGGCTCCACATTCCCTGACCAGGAACTGTGGGAGCCACGCAACCCTGCGTCCCCCCTCCTGTATCCTCCCAACCCCCACACTAGCTCATCTATCTGACCAGGGACTCTGGTACCTGCGTGCCCTCTGGAGCCCTCCCTGCCTCTGCGCAGAGCCCTTCCCTGGCCAGAGACTGCTAGAGCCTTGGGTTCTCTGTGCCAAAGTCATTTGGTGCCAGGCACAGAGAACCGTGCACACCACCCCCAGCCCTGTTGCTGAATCCAGATGTGTAGCACACCAAAGCTGCTTCCACAACCAGAACTCCCTAACTACAGCAGCCCCAGAGGAACTGTACAGGGTCACTCCGTACAAAGATCCAGCAACAATACAGTGAACCCGCTGGGGTCTAATCTTGGAGAGACACCTACCCAACTCTGAGGATGGCCAGAGGCAATGGTGAAAAGCAATCATGAGGCAAAATCAACAGAAAAACTCTGGAAATATGAATCATCAGAGTAGATCAACTCCCCCAAGGATCAATGGGGAAGAAACACCACAAGACCCCATGCACAAACAAATAGTTGAGATGTCAGAAATTGAATTCAGGATCTGGATAGCAAATAAGATCGAATTAGAATTCCAAAGGTTATCTCAAGAATTCAACGGATTTAAAGAGCAAATGACCAAAGATTTTGAATCATTGAGGCAAGAAGTTGCATCCCTGAAAGATCTGAGAAACACAGTAGAATCCCTCAGTAACAGAATGGAGCAAGCACAAGAAAGGATTTCTGACATTGAAGACAAAGCTTTTGAACGCTCCCAAACCTTCAAAGAAGAAGAGAAATGGAGATCAAAAACAGACCACTCTCTCAGAGAGCTCTGGGATAATTCGAAGAAAACCAATATTCGTCTTATAGGGGTCCCCGAAAGTGACAAAGTGGCTTTACAAGGCACAGAGTCTCTTATCCATGAGATTATGAAGGAGAACTTTACAGATATGCCAAGGGATACCGAAATTCAGATAGCAGACAGTTTCAGAACTCCAGCATGACTCGACCCGAATAAGCCATCCCCCAGACACATTATAATCAATTTCACTGAAGTTAATATGAAGGAGAAAATTCTGAAAGCCGCCAGATGAAAGAAAACCATTACCTACAAGGGGAAGAATATTAGAATAACTGCATATCTCTCTGCTGAAACCTTTCAAGCTAGAAGAGGATGGTCATTGACTTTTAATCTCCTAAAACAAAATAATTTTCAACCCAGGATCTTTTACCCAGCTAAACTGAGATTCATTTATGATGAAGAAATTAAATACCTCAATGACATTCACATGTTGAAGAAATTTGCCACAAATAAACCAGCTCTCCAGGACATTCTTAGACCTATACTCCATTAAGACCAGCATAATCCTCCACCACAAAAGTAAACCCACCCAGAAAAAATTTTTTTTTGCTTTTATGTTATTATTTTATATTATTTTATTTTTTTATGATACATAAAAATATGAACTATAGATGTGGCCCGACCCATCCCCCTCGCTCCACCCAAACCATGCCCCGCCCTTCCCCTTCCTTGGTCCTTTCCCCATAGTCTTGTGGTATAGTTGGGTTATAGCCTTCATGTGAAAGCTATAGTTTAGTTTCATAGAAGGGCTAAGTACATTGGATACTTTTTCTTCCATTTATGGGATACTTTGTTAAGGA
>CAUYPK010017917.1:0-25532 GCA_963574355.1 Loris lydekkerianus | reverse complement strand
GTTGGCGTGGATGTGGAGGAAAGGGCACACTTCTACACTGCTGGTGGGAATGCCCACTAATACGTTCCTTCTGGAAGGATGTTTGGAGAATACTTAGAGACCTAAAAATAGACCTGCCATTCGATCCTATAATTCCTTTACTTGGTTTATACCCAGAAGACCAAAAGTCACAATATAATAAAGTCATCTGTACCAGAATGTTTATTGCAGCCCAATTCATAATTGCTAAGTCATGGAAGAAGCCCAAGTGCCCATCGACCCACGATGGACTAGCAAATTGTGGTACATATATACCATGGAATACTATGCAGCCTTAAAGAAAGATGGAGACTTTACCTCTTTCATGTTTACATGGATGGAGCTGGAACATATTCTTGTTTTCAAAGTATCTCAGGAATGAAAGAAAAAGTATCCCATGTACACAGCTCTACTATGAAGCTAAATTATAGCTTTCACATGAAGGCTATAGCCCAACAATAGCACAAGACGGGGGAAAGGGCCAAGGCAGGGGAAGGGAGGGGGGAGGTTTTGATGGAGGGAGGGTAATGGGTGGGGCCACATCTATGGTGCATCTTAGAATGGGTACAGGCAAATGCAGAATACAAATGCCTACACACATTACCTAAGAAAATTCCATGAAGGCTACGTTGAACAGTTTGATGAGAATACTTCAGATTGTATATGAAAGCAGCACATTGTACCCCTTGATTGCACTAATGTACACAGCTATGATTTAACAATAAAAATAAATAAATTCTTTAAAAAAATAAAAAATAAAAGATTAATAAAATTAATAAAAAAAGAAGGACACCTAAAACTAATCAAGGGAATGACGGACACAAATATGTTTCCAATTTTAGAAATTATAGGAGAGAACCTGCCTGCTTCTGCTACCCACAGGGCACCATCCTCCAGCTCCCCACCCATGTCCTGCAACCAGCAGCCAGCAGCTCTGCCCTCCAGCTTCCCACCCACCTCCTGTAACCTACCCAACTGGTGACAACGCCCTCTAGTTTCCCACCTGGCCCTTGCACACAGCAGTACCCCAGAACAGAAGTACCACTTCCGACAGTGGGAATGCCACCCCTGACAGTGGTGGGGGTTTCATGGTCCCTCCCACTGGGGTCAAATTTGGGAGAGACACCTCCCCATTTCTGTGGAATATGAAGGGAACCTGACCTAACCTGCAGGGGTTCCAGAGGTGGAGTGTGGCCAAGGCAGAGGTGTGGTCTCTGAGGGAGAGAACCACATTCCTCCATGGTAACCCCCAGCTGGCTACAGACACAGGTGGAACACGCCCCAGTTTCCAATAATCACGGGAGGGAATCTGGCCTGAACTCACACTTGCAGGTCACACAGTGAGATGGCCCAGTAGGGTAGCATTGTCTCCGCTTTGACTTAGGTACAAATCCCTGGTGTACTTGAATATTAGAGAGAGCTGGGCTGTAGCCCTGTAGGGTAGCCAGTGACTGGTGTGATGGTGATGCAAAAGGAGGACACCAGCCCCCCTGGAATAATTCTTTTGCTGGGTGGGCCTTTCTGAATCTACAGAGCACTGAAGCAAGTCAAACCTGAGCTGCCAGTGAACCCTTGCTATCCAGTTGCTGGAGACCTTTGGAACTCTGCCATTTGATCTGTGTTTATGCTGACCAGGACAATTGGTTTGGAACTCTTGTTTTGGGCTGATCACCCAGGGACTCTCCAAGGTTATATCCTGGTTGTGTTATAGAGGGAGGGTCTGATTCTACTCTCCCAGTTTTTGCCAGTGGGGGGCAGGATGTCTTAATTGTTTATATTCCTCCAAAGCTGAGATTTCAACCCAAAGTAATGGATCAACTAGGATTGGTCAGAGTCTAGCTAAATACAAGACAGACCCACTTAGCCCCATCATACCAAGTGGGTCCCCAGAGTCTCAGGCTGTAGTACTGAATGGGACCTTGGTAAAGCTGTAGGGGAAAAGCCACAGTCACCAGTCCTAGCACTCTGATAAAGGGCTAGTTAATTACATCTCCAGGAGCCCTCAATTTAATTACATCTTACCAGCCTCACTAAACAAATGGTGAAAAATAACCACTGGGCAGAATCAGCATAAAAACTCAGGCAACATGAATAACCAGAGTAGATCAACTCCCCTAAGGTATGACAAAGGAGAGGCAACAGCAGATCCCATTCATAAACAAATGGCTGAGATGTCAGAAATTGAGTTCAGAATTTGGATAGCAAATAAGATTAACAGAATTGAAGTAAAATTGGAAGTAGAAGTTCAAGGAGTAATTCAAAAGCTGTCTCAAGAATTCAATGAATTCAAAGACAAAATGACCAAAGTCTTTTGACAAATTGAGGCAAGAATTTGTATCCCTCAAAGACCTGAGAAATACAGTAGAATTCCTCAGTAATAGGATGGAGCAGGCAGAAGAAAGGATCTCAGACATTGAAGACAAAGCTTTTGAACACTACCAAACACTCAAAGTCAAAGAGAAATGGAGAGCAAAGACAGATCATTCCCTGAGAAAGTTGTGGGACCACTCCAAACAAGCAAACATTAGCCTTTTTGGAATTCCTGAAGGTGATGAGAATGATCTGAAAGGCACAGATGCTCAACTCCAAGAGATTTTAGAGGATAATTTTACAAACATGGCAAGAGATACTGAAATTCAGATAGCAGGCAGTTTCAGAATCCCAGCGCACATCAATTCAAATAAGGCATCCCCTAGACACATTGTAATTAACTTTGCCAAAGTTAATATGAAAGAGACAATCCTGCAAGCAGCCAGACGTAAGAAAATCATAACCTATAAGGGGAAGAATATTAGAATCTTTCTGCTAAAACTTTTCAAGCCAGAAGAGAATGGTCATCAACCTTCAATCTCCTAAAACAAAACAACTTTCAGCTCAGGATCCTGTATATAGCTAAATTGAGTTTCATTTATGATGGAGAAGTCAAATACTTAAATGACATTCACATGTTGAAGAAATTGGCCATAGCTAAACCAGCTCTTCAAGATATTCTCAGACCCATCCTCCATAATGACCACCACAATGCTCTACCACCAAAGTAAACTAACTCAGAAATTATAGATCAAAACCCAACTTCCATAGTGGTGAAAGAATTAAAAATGGCCACTGGTCTTTCAAAATCTTGACACCCAAAATGCCACCGGGCTTATCAGTACTCTCAATTAACATGAATGGCTTAAATTGTCCACTGAAGAGGCACAGGTTGAATGACTGGATATAAAAACTCAGGCCAGATATCTGCTGCATACAAGAATCACACCTTATCTTAAAGGATAAATATAGACTCAGGGTTAAGGGATGGATATCTATAATCCAGGCAAATGGAAAACAGAAAAAAGCAAGGGTTGCAATTTTATTTGCAGATACATTAGGCTTTAAACCAACAAAGGAAGGAAAAACAAGGATAGTAACTTCATATTTGTTAAAGGGAACACTCAACATGATGAGATAACCAATTATTAACATTTATGCACCCAACCAAAATGCCCTTCAATTTATAAGTGAGATCCTAACTGACATGAACATTTTGATATCTTCCAGCACCATAATAGTCAGAGATTTTAACACCACTTTGGCAGTGTTGGATAGATCCTTCAATAAGAAGCTGAGCAAGAAATTTTGGACTTAAACTTCACCAAACAATTAAATTTAATAGACATCTACAGAACATTTCATCCTAACAAAACTGAATACATATTCTTCACATCAGCCCATGAAATATCCTCAAAAATTGACCACATCTTAGGTCACAAAGCTAACCTCAGCAAATCTGAAAGAATAGAAATTCTTTTCTCAGATCATCTTGGAATAAAAGTTGAACTCACCAATAAGAGGAATCTGCACACTCATACAAAGACATAGAAGATAAAGAAACTTATGCTGAAAGACAGCTGGGTCAAAGAAGGAAAGAGAGATTAAGAAGAAAATTACCAGGTTTTTGGAACAGAATGATAATAAAGACACAAATTATCAGAACCTCTGGGATACTGCAAAGGCAGTCCTAAGAGGAAAATTTATAGCCCTGCAAGCCTTCCTCAAGAGAATGGAAAGAGAGGAAGTTAACAACTTAATGGGACATCTCAAGCAACTGAAAAATGAAGAACATTCCAATCCCAAACCCAGCAGAAGAGAAGAAATAACCAAAATTAGAGCAGAATTAAATGAAATTGAAAACAAAAGGATTATACAACAGATCAATAAATCAAAAAGTTGGCTTTTTGAAAAGGTCAATAAAATAGATAAACCTTTGGCTAGCCTAACCAGGAAAAAAAGAGCAAAATCACTAATTTCATCAAGCAGAAATGGTAAAGACAAAATAACAACAGACTCCTCAGAAATTAAAAAAATCCTTAATGAATATTACAAGAAACTCTATTCTCAGAAATACAAAAATCTGAAAGAAATTGACCAATACTTGGAAGCATGCCACCTTCCTAGACTTAGCCAGAAAGAATTAGAAATGTAAAACAGACCTATAATCAAGTACTGAAATAGCATCAACTATACAAAATCTCCCACAAAAGAAGAGACTGGGACCAGAAGGCTTCACATTGGAATTCTACCAAACCATTAAAGAGGAACTAGTACCTATATTACATAACATTTTCCACAGCATAGACAAAGAAGTAATACTTCCCAACACATTCTATGAAGCAAATATCACCCTGATCACCAAACCAGGAAAAGACCCAACAAAAAAAGAAAATTATAGACCTATATCTTTAATGAGTATAGATGTAAAAATATTCAATAAGATCCTAGCAAACAGAATCCAGCATCACATCAAACAAATTATACACCATGACCAAGTTGGCTTTATCCCAGGGTCTCAAGGATAGTTCAGTATACGTAAATCTAAATATAATGATTTGGGTAGTAAAGACATTTTAACAATGTTGATTCTTTCAATCAATGTAGAAAAAGAATATATGATGATTCTTTCAATCAATGTAGAAAAAGCTTTTGATAATATCTAGCATCCTTTTATGATTAGAACACTTAAGAAAATAGGTATAGAAGGGACATTTCTTAAACTGATAGAGGTCATCTACATCAAATTCACAGCCAATATTGTATTGAATGGATTTAATTGAAATCATTTCCACTCAGATCAGGAACCAAGCAAGGTTACTCATTGTCTCCACTGTTTCTTAACATTGTAATGGAAGTCCTAGCCATCACAATCAGGCAAGAGAAGGCGATCAAGAGCATCCAAATACGACCAGAGGAGATCAAACTTTTACTCTTCACAGATGATATGATTGTATATCTTGAAAACATCAGGAATTTAAGTAAAAAACTATTAGAAGTTATCAAGGAATACAGCAGTGTCACAGGATACAAAATCAATACTCACAAATATGTAGCCTCTATACAAACAATAGTCAAGCTAAAAAAAAAAAAAAAACAGTCAAAGACTGTTTACAGTAGTGCCAAAGAAGATGAAATATTTGGGAGTTTACCTAACAAAGGATGTAAAAGATCTCTATAAAGAGAACTATGAAACTCTGAGAAAAGAAATAGCTGAAGATGTTAACAAATGGAAAAAAAAAAAAAAACAAAAAACATACTCATGGCTGGGAAGAATCAACATTGTTAAAATGTCTTTACTACCCAAAGCGATATACAATTTTAATGCAATCCCTATTAAAGAATCACTGTAATAATTTAAAGACCTTGATAAAAATAATACTTCATTTTATATGGAAACAGAAAAAATCTTGATTAGCCAAGACATTACTTACAAATAAAAACAAATCAAGAGGAATCACCCCTACCAGACCTCAGACTATACTATAAATAGATAGTGATCAAAACAGAAAGGTATATGTACAGAACAGACTAGAGAACCAAGAGATGAACCCAGCTACTTACCATTATTTGATCTTTGATAAGCCAATCAAGAACATTCAGTGGGAAAAAGACTCCCTATTTAACAAATGGTGCTGGGTGAACTGGCTGGTGACCTGCAGAAGACTGAAACTGGACCCACACCTTCCACCATTAATAAAGATAGACTCTCACTGGATAAAAGATTGAAACTTAAGACATGAAACTATAAAAATACTAAAAGAAAGTGCAGGGAAAACCCTTGAGGAAATCGGCCTGGGAGAATATTTTATGAGGAGGACCCCCTGGGCAATTGAAGCAACACCAAAAATACATTACTGGGATCTGATCAAACTAAAAAGCTTCTGCACATCCAAGAACACAGTAGATAAAGCAAGCAGACAGCCCTCAGAATGGGAGAAGATATTTGCAGGTTATGTCTCTGGCAAAGGTTCAATAACCAGAATCCACAGAGAACTCAAACTTATTAATAAGAAAAGAACAAGTAATCCCATTTCATTGTAAGCAAGGGACTTGAACAGAAGCTTCTCTTAAGAACATAGGTGCATGGCCTACAAACACATGAAAAAATGCTCATCATCCTTATTCATCAGAAAAATGCAAATCAAAACCACTTTGAGATATCATCTAACTCCAGTAAGATTAGCCCACATCACAAAATCCCAAAATCATAGATGTTGACATGGATGTGGAGAAAAGGGAGCACTTCTGTACTGCTGGTCGGAATGCAAACTAATACATTCTTTTTGGAAAGAAGTTTGGAGATCCCTTAAGGATCTAAAAATAGACCTGCCATTCCACCCTGCAATTCCCCTACTAGGTATATATCCAGAAGACCAAAAATCACTTTATAACAAAGATATTTGCACCAGATGTTTATTGCAGCCCAATTCATAATGGCTAATGGAAGAAGCCCAAGTGCCCATCGACCCACAAATGGATTAATAAATTGTGGTATATGTACACCATGGAATATTATGCAGTCTTTAAAAATATGGAGACTTTACCTCTTTCATGTTTACATGGATGGAGCGGGAACATATTCTTCTTAGTATCTCAGAATGGAAGAAAAGTATCCAATGTACTCAGGCCTACTATGAAACCAATTTATTGCTTTCTTATGAAAGCTATAACCCAATTATAGCCCAAGAAGAAGGGGAGAGGGGAAAGGGAGGTGAAGGGAGTGGAGAGGATGAATGGAGGGAGGGTAATTGGTGGGACCACACCTACGGTGCATTTTATAAGGGTACATGTTAAATTTGCTAAGTGTAGAATATAAATGTCTTAGCATAGTAACTACGAAAATGCGGTGAAGGCTATGTCAACCAGTTTGATGAAAATATTTCAAATGTATACAAAACCACCACATTATACCCCATGATTACATTAATGTGCACAGCTATGATTTAATTAAAAAAAAAAGAAGAGCCTGTCCAGGGGGGAAAAAATGGAATAAAAAGTATCCAATGTACTCAGCCCTACTATGAAACCAATTTATAATCACCTACACTTCCATATGAAAGCTATGACCCAACTACAGCCCAAGATGAAGGGAAAAGGGGAGGGGTAGGGAGAGAGGAGGATGAGTGGAGAGAGGGTAATTGTTGGGACCATATCTATGGTGCATTTTACAAGGGTACATGTTAAATTTACTAAGTGTAGAGTATAAATGTCTTAACACAATAACTAAGCAAATGCTTAGTTTAACAGTTTGAGAAAGTATTTTAAATTGTATATAAAACCAGCACATTGTACCCCATAATTGTATTAAGTACACAGCTATTATTTAATAAAAAATAAAATATTTAAGAGAATAAGCTAAAAAAAGAAACAATAAAAGAAATAATTTGTCTTATTCTTCTCTTGAAGCTTCCTAAACTAAGAAGACACAACAATAAAGCTTTTATTTTTTACCAAAAAAAAAAGAAAAGAAAAGAAATTATAGGAGAGTCATCACTACACATACTATAGACTTCAAAAAATATTTTATGTGAATATTTTACACAGTTTCATATAAAAAATTTGACAAATTTGATGAAATGGAAAAAGTCTTTGAAAAACAATTTACCAGAACTACACGAGACTGGAATTTTGAATAGTGCAAATATCAAAATTAAGTAAAAACATAAAATTTTCTCAGAAAGGAAGTTCTAGGAATAGATGGCTTAACTGATGAATATTACCAAATACTTAAAGAAAAATCATATCACTATTAAGTAAACTGAAACCTATAAAACATTGCAGAGATAATTTTAAAAACTAAATAAATGGTGAGATATAACATGTTTACAGATTGAAAGTTTCAATATTGTTAAGATTTAAGTTCTCTAGCCAGGTGTTGTGGTGGGTGCCTGTAGTCCAAGCCACTTGGGAGGCTGAAGCAAGAGAATCGCTTAAGCCCAAGAGTTTGAGGTTGCTGTGAGCTGTGACGCTACAGTACTCTACAGAGGGCGAGATAGTGAGACTCTGTCTCAAAAAAAAAAAAAAAAAAAGTCAGTTCTCCCTATATTGTTTTGTAAATTTTACACCATCACATTAAAATAATAGCAGGCTTTAATATTAATACAAAAGCTGATTATAAAATTTATGTGAATGTGTGAGGAGCCCCGAATAGCTGGAATCATCTTGTAAAGTGCAAAGTCAGATAAGCTGCACTACCTGATTTTATATCTTATTGTACAATCATAGTAATCATGACAGTGTGGTTTTCATCTAAGAATAGGCAAATAGATCAATGGAACAAAATAAAATAAGAATTGGCAAAACTTTCTCTAAAAGGACAGATAGTAAATACTTTATTGGTTGCAGGCTGTACAATCTCTGTCACAACTATTTAAATCTACTGCAGTGTGAAAGTATCCATAGCCTACATTCTATTAAATAAGCATATCTATGTTCTAATAAAGCTTTATGGACACTGAAATTTCAATTTTACATAATTTTCACATGTCATGAAATGTTCTCCCTTCTTTTTTGTTTCCTCACCATTAAAAATGCAAAAAGAAAAAAACAAAACATTTTTAGTTCATTGACCATACCAAAACAGGTACAAATGGAAATCTGTTGAAGAGAAGTGGAATGATGGAATAATTCATATTTCCACTGAGAGTTAAATGTAACCACTTTATGCAGGGATTTTAGGTCAGACATGGTAAAGGGTGGCAAAATGAACCATTGAACGGGGGTGGCTGTGGGGAATATTTTGGAGAAAATAACTTCTCCCTGCCCTGTAGCCCACAAGAATTGAACATGGGGAAATGAGGAGGGTGGCAGATCATTTTGAAATGGATCTTTATATAGTGTTAAGGAAACATCCACTTTATCCAATCACAGTATCTTGACCACTCCAGCAGCACCACCACCATGAATGTCTCAGGAGAGGTGCATTGTGATGTTCAAGCCATCCCAGGGCTCCCATTGGCTAGCTCCCTGATGATCAAACAAAGCTGAAGGGTAGCTCCTTATTACACCCTGAGAGGGGCAATACTTAAGGAGAATGAAAACCTGCTATGGGATACTGAGAGGCTGAAATATGGCTAAAGAGATCTATATACCAGAGGAACTTAACACAAATATGGAACAACCAGAGACAAGCAGCACAAAACAACCAATTCCAAAAACCAAAGGGAAGAAGGGAAGGAAGACCCATTGTCAACTCAAGACCAAAGACAGTGACCAGGTCAGATGACCCTACCTATGTTCCTCTTCTTCTTCCCTCTGGATCATCCAATAACCCTAGCCTGTCTTTGCCTAATAGAAACCCCTCCCGTAGCCTATACCCCTACTTAAGAAGCTCCTCTTCCTATACAACCTCTTTTTCTTCCCCCAAGCCAATGCCCCTCTGGCTCATTCTGTTGTTTTTCCAGGTACACGAGGAAACCACAAATGTGAAAAGAACCATTCAAAGAAATCCAAGAAGAAAATATCTACACTTCTCCC
The DNA here is from genome assembly GCA_963574355.1 of Loris lydekkerianus. Taxonomy (NCBI): domain Eukaryota; kingdom Metazoa; phylum Chordata; class Mammalia; order Primates; family Lorisidae; genus Loris; species Loris lydekkerianus. The sequence goes on along the minus strand of CAUYPK010017917.1, from coordinate 15,725 downwards.
CTACCTGTTCCAGAAAACTGATAACACCAATAAGGCCAACAATATTTATCTGCTTCCACGAACAGAATAAGTGTAAAAAAAAATGGAGCAAGAACAAAAGTCACTGGAATATCCAGCCATTCCAAGTAACAACCTGTGCAGCCAGTAAATGCAAAGCCTGGGCCAGAAACTTGGAACTAGCTACAGCAGCTCCAGGGGCAGTTGTAGAGAAATTATCAATCACATAGAGGCCAAATCTGAGGCAAATGGTACAGATATTGATGACTGAAATAAAATCAAGCAAAATGAGAAAAAAAATGTGTGTGTCTGTGTCTGGGAGGGGGTTGGGGAAGAAAAGTAGCAAGAAGGGAGGAAAATAGGGTTTTGTGGAGCTGGGGGGCGGGCCACCAAGTATACCAGTCAGCCACTGGGGGATAAGCTCCTGGTGAGGACTGAGAAATTAAGACAAATTTCCTCAACATTTTCTCCCACAGGCTAGAAGAAGGAAGGCTTCGTTTTTTCTACATGTATTTTAAGGAGGGGAAAGGGATAGGGAGCAACGTCAAGGTCTAAATTTCCAAAATTCAGATGGGGGAGAGTTTGATGGGTGGTATGTGACAACGACATTCCCTTCCAAAAAGTAAACATTAGCCTTCAAGTCATCTATGTCATAGTAGTGTTTGTAAACACCCTATGCAGGAAACTACAGACCCTCAGAAGAACCAATTTTTTTATTTTTTTATTTTTGAGATAGTCTCCCTCAGTAGAATGCCATGGTGTCATAGTTCACAGCAACCTCAAACTCTTGGGCTTAGGTGATTCTCTTTCCTTGGCCTCCCAGGTAGCTGGGACTACAGGCACCTGCCAAAACGCCCGGCTATATTTTTGTTGTAGTTGTCATTGTTGTTTAGCAGGCCTGGGCCAGGTTCGAACCTACCAACCCCAGTGCATGTGGCCAGCACCCTTACCACTGAGCAATGGGTGCTGAACCAGAAGGAGAACCAAATTTCATCCTGTCAAGACTCACTGCCAGCACCTTCAAAGCCAAGTAATGGAGTTCAGAGGCCAGAAACCCAACACTGATTAGGTCACTCTCTTGTTAGAAAGCTTGGGGCAGAGTTCTCTGAAGCTGTCATCCAGATGTGAGGAGAGCCACAGAGATACTGCACAGATTATACATTGTTTGTCTTACTTTGAAAGTTGTTGCCCCGCTTTTGTGTGGCAGAAAAAAATGAGATTTCAACAATTCTTTTTTTGTATTTCTTTATTAAATCACGATTGTGTACATTTCTGCATTTATGGAGTACTAAGTGCTGATTTGATATACAATGTGAAATGCTTACATCAAACTGATTAATATAACCATAGCCTCACTTATTTGTTGTGATAAGACGTTTATACTCTACTGTTAATAGTTTTGAAATGTACCATTGCATAGTATTGAATACATTGGATACTTTTTTTCCCCATTCTTGAGGTACTTCACTAAAAAGAACATGTTTCAGTTCCATCAATGTAAACATAAAAGATGCAAAGTCTCCATCCTTTTTTATGGTTGCATAGTACTCCATGGTATACGTATTTTAATCCATTCATGGGTCAATGGGCACTTGAGCTGCCTCCATGACTTTGCAATGAATTGGGCTGCAATAAACATTCTGGTGCAAATATCTTTGTTGTAGAATGATTTTTGATCATCTGGGTATATACCTAGAAAAGGAATTGCAGGAGCAGGTTATGTTTCCAACAAAGGTTGATAACTAGAATCCACAGGGAACTAAAACTAATCAATAAGAAAAGAATAAATAACCCCATTTCTTTGTGGGCAAGAGACTTGAACAGAAGCTTCTCTGAAGAAGACAGGTGCATGGCCTACAAACACACAAAAAAAATGCTCATCATCTTTAGTCATCAGAGAAATCCAAATCAAAACCACTTTGAGACATCATCTAACTCCAGTAAGATTGGCCCACATCACAAAATTCCAAAACTATTCAGGGGTCCTCAAACTGCAGTCCATGGGCCACACGAGGCGGTGTGATTGTATTTGTTTCCGTTTTGTTTTTTCATTTCAAAATAAGATATGTGCAGTGTGCATAAGAATTTGTTCATAGTTTTTTTTTTTGTTTTTTTTTTAAACTACAGCCCGGCCCTCCAACAGTCTGAGGGACAGTGAATTGGCTCCCTGTTTAAAAAGTTTGAGGATGTCTGCAAGATGTTGGCATGAATGTGGAGAGAAGGGAACATTTCTGCACTGCTGGTGGGAATGGAAGCTAATACGGCCTTTTTGGACAGAAGTTTAGAGAATACTCAAGGAACTAAAAGTACACCTACCATTTGATCCTTTTTTGTATTTTTTATTTTTATGATGAGTATTCTCCTTATCAACAGAGACCAGATAATTTGGCCACAAGAAGGAAATTGCACAGACACATCGCCTGCAGAAGAGATCTATGCCTCTTCATTCGCAAGTCCCCTTCCCATGAAATCTTGCTACCTAACATTACCCAGTCTACTAAAAAAAGAAGAGGAATGAAGGAAAGATACTCAGCTACTACCCAAGAAAAACTTCATTATGGCAATAGTGTGATGGCTTGGAAGTTTCCATTAAAAAAAGGGAATTGTTTGAAAGCACCTAGTATGGTTTATTAGTTTCAAAGGATTTTCTTCTTCCTGGTTTCACTTAAGAGGAAAAATGACACAAAATCAAAATGATTCCAGTCTGAAGCACAATTATTTGCCTTGCATAACAAAAATATTTCATCATTTTCTGGACATTATACTTCTTTCATAGATTAAAAAGAAAAATCCTTTTTAATGTCTTATAACTCTCTTATTAGAAAAAGTATAAGAATTTAAAATGTTTCTTTCATGCTTTTATAATTCTCCCAAATTATAAACAGTGGACCACATTCTTCTTAGTAAAGCATCACAAGAATGGGGAAGCAAGAATCCAATGTACTCTATTCTAATATGAAGGAAGCAGACGAGCTAATGCAAGGGGGGGGCAGAGGAATGAGCGAGTGGGGAGGTGTGTGGCACACCTCTTGGGGGTGGGACACAATTATAAGCGGGACTTTATCTAAACAAATACAATCAGTGTAATCTAATTCTTTGTACCCTCAATGAATCCCAAACAATAAAAAAAAATAAAGTACATGCTATATCTGAAATCAATTTCATTGACCATTAGTCTTTGTACAGTAAGGAGAAAATAACTGGTTCATTGATTTATAGAGAGAGACTAAGAAAGAACCTTTTAGCTGCTGCCAATTTTATAAGATAGGATTTATTTTTTTTTTAAGATAGGATTTAATGTCTATGATTAAGTATGGTTTTTATTTTATGAAGAATATCCATTTGAAGGTGTAAAAAAGCATAAAATTCTAATTGTAGTTCATTTTATCTTGAAATGGAAACATTCACTTTTGAATCTTTTTCTCATGTAATTATAAGAAGCCAATGTTTGCTTTCCTTTGATGTTCTGTTATGTCCTTGTTTATTTTGTTTACAAGGGGGAGGGATCAGTGTGCTCTCACCTACCAGGCACAATTAAAGGGCATACAGCACACCTCCTGGGTGAGGGGCACAACTACAAGTTGGACTTTAACAGATGTAAACAATGTAACCTAATCACTTGTACCCTTCTATAAATCTGATAAATAAATGAAAAAAAATTATAACATGGTGATTATAAAGACAAAGAACTGGAGTTAGCTAGAGTTAGTTCTGCAATTCAATGTAATCATTTGCTTTCATTGATATCTAAATCAGTGGGGGAAAGTGTTAAATCTGAGGAGTAAAATTTGAGAAGGATAATGGAATTTTTACTATATTTGAAAATAAAACATTTTACTGAATATGAACAATGTATTTTGCATAAAATTTATTCTTTTATTATTCATTAGTTTAATACTATATAAAAATCAAAATCATAAAATTTCATTCCAGTTGTACACTTCAGTAGTTGCCTACATTGTAGTTTTTGCATGTTTTGATTTTCTTAAAATATTTTTATGATTTTTACTATTATAATTTTTCTATAAAAGAAAATTTACACTATTTTCTTCCTGATTATAATTATTTGCTTTAATTCATGTGTATTAGTAAACTGTATTCTATTGAGGAGGGGGTGTTAAAAATATACCTCACAATTCAGTGTATACACTAAAAGTCACTAAATTATGCATATTAAAAGGTTAATTGTACAGTAAGTGGTTGAATTGTATGGCATGTGGATTATATTTCAATAAAAATTGTTTGTATATACATATATATACATATATTTGTGTGTATATCTAAATGTCAAGTATACTAATTGTGTGGGAGACATTTTATTGTCTATAATTCTTCATAATTTGTTCATAGTCTCTGGGATTTCTATTTTCTTTTTATTTTCTCTTTTGTTTTAAACATCTTTATTGAAGTATAATTGACTTACAATAAACCACACGCTTACAGTATGCAATCTGATAAGTTTCAACGTACATATTTGTCTGGTACACCATTGCTTCACTTAAAACAGGGAACAAATCCATTCAGAATCTCCTAAAATTTCCTCAGGCCTCTTGCTAATCCATCTTCCCCCTTGTTCCCTGCACTCCTATCCCCAAGCAAATGCTGATCTTCATTCTGTCAGTATAGATTAATTTCCGTTTTCAAAATTTTTATATAAATGGACTTACAATGTAAGTACTCTCTTGTGTCTACATCATTTTTCTGAACATATCTATTTTGAACATTATCCATGTTCTTTGATTGCTGAGTGATATTCCACAATTTTTTCAGTCGTTTGTTTATTCATTCATTTGTTGATAGACATTTGAGTTGCTTTCACTTTTGAAAGTTGCTATAAACATCATGTATATGTCTTTGTACGGACCTATTCTTTCTTTTCTCTGGAGTAAATAATTAGGAGTGGAATAGCCGGAACACACGTAGGTATATGAGGTAGGACATTTAAGATCATGAACTCATGTAGAAAAAGGGCTACATACCTCATTGCTGAATATCACTGTGGTCACCTTCAAGGTGCTCCCCTTGGGAAGCTATGCACTGATGCAGCACCTAGTCCACCCTTCAGAGCAATTTTGGAACGCTATTTCTGGAATGACCATCAAAGCTGTGATCATACATAGTCTGACAATAAAGTTCTTGAACTCATCCTAGAAGTGCTTTGAAGGGTGGAATAGGTTCCAGAATCAGTGCATAGCTTCCCAAGGGGGAATATCACAATGGTGACCATAGTGCTATTTCTAGGATGAGTTTGTGAGTTTAATTGTTTAACTTTTTAAGAAAGTCAAACATTTTCCCAAAGTGATTATCTTACAAACAGCATACGATAGTCCCAGTTCTTCTGCATTCTAACACTTTATATCATCAATATTTTTATCACAAGAATGAAAAAGCAATTGTCCAATGTACTCAATACTAATATGAAACCAATATATAAATAACTACATGCTCACACTAAAGAAAAGCATAAGTATATTCTAGTGAGGGGCTGGGAGGAGGAGAAAAGGGGGAAAGGTGGGAGGGAGGGTGATTGGCAAGTTTTCAACTAAGATGCACAATGTGAGGGTTCACAGCATGCCCCCCTGGGTGAAGGATTCAACTACAACTTGAACTTTACCTTAGAAACAAAAACAGTGTAACCTAGACATTTGTACCCCATATATCTGAAATTGAAAAAATAAAGGAATAAAAACAAATGTTTTTTTTTTAATTTAGCTATGTATTATAATGTACATGACATGTGATGTCATGGTGTCCCACTGTGGTTTTACCTAATATTTCTGCAAGTAGTAATGATAAACATCTCTTCATGTGCTCATTTTGCCATACTTATATCTTCTTTTATAAAATTTCTTTCCAAATCTTTTGCCCATTTTATTAAATTGGCTTATTTATTTCCTTACTATTTAGTTTTGAGAGTTCTCTATATATTCTGGCTATAAGTTCTTTATTAGATATTTGACTCACACATACAAAGGGTGCTAAAAATGTATACACAATTTTAAAAAGGGAAAAACTGTATTAAAATTGTAATGTTCAAAATATAACAATAACAAAAGATGAATAAAAGTCACGTTTGAGCGCCTCTTATAATTGTAGAAGTCAAATGTAACTTAAGTATTACAAATTTAATACAGTTTTTTCCTTTCTTAAAATGTGTATACATTTTTTGGCACCTCTTTATTTTCTTCTAGGATGTAACTTTTTATACACCTAATAGTGTCTTTCTCATAGCCAACATTTTTTAACTTTGATGAAACCTAATTTATCATTTTTCCTTTTAGGGACAATACTAGAGGTTCTCTGAACTTTTATAATCTCTAGATTTTTATCTTTCATCAAATGTGGAAAATTGGTAGTCACTGTTTCTTCCCTATATTCTCTACCTTGTCTCCACTTCTGGAATTCTGCTTACATGAATGTTAGACTTGCCAGTATTATTCTATATGTTCCTGAAGTCCAATTCATTTTTTAAAAATATTTTTCTTTCTTCTTTTCATGTAAGATTATTCCTATTGATATTTTTCAAGATCTTAGACTCATATATCATCTCCATTCTTTTTTTGAGTTCATGCAGTGAGTTTCTTTTAGTTATTATATTTTTTCAGATCTAAAATTTCCATTTGTTTTTTCTTTATGTCTTCTAGTTGTTTGCTGAGACATTTTATCTTTCCATTTACTTCAAAATCATTTGCCCATACTTGCTAGAGCATTGATAGCTACCTTTAAAGTCATGTCAGGTAATTTCAACCATGGCATCATGTTGGCATTTTGGCATCTGTTGATTATCTTTTCCATAAGAATGCGGAATTTTTCTGCTTCTTCATATGGTGAGTAATTTCCAATTCTCTCCCAGACATTAATCCCAATTGATCTTTACACTTTGAATAGAGGTGTGCAAAAATCTCCCACTATAATTGTGGACTTGTTCTCTCACTATAATTGGGGACTTGTTTAATTCTCCCTATGTTATCTGCCAGGTTTTGTTTATATATTTCAAAATTTGAAGCAAACAAGTTAGGAGTATACAAGTTCATGGTTATTATATCTAACCAACGTATTTTTATGCAATGTTCATTTTTATCTTTATGAATGCTTTTTTCTCAAATTCTACTTTGTTAGATATTATTGCCTCACTAGCCTTTTTTGGTTAGAACTTACATGGCATTATTTGTTACATTTCTTTAACTTCAGTGTTCTTTTGATTTGGTTTTAGGTGCATATTTTATGAATAACACATAGCTGGACTTTGTTTTATAAATAATTTCATGATTTCTTCTCTATATAGCTAAAATTAATCTGTTCATATTTAGGCTGATTGTTGACATTTTTAGAAATTTTTCTCTCCTTTTATTTCATGCTTTTTGTTTAGCACTATTTTCTTTGCTTTATTTCTTCCCTTTCTGCTTTCAGTTAGATTTATAATGTTTTCTGTATATTTTTCTCTGCAGATTTTGAAGTGATAGACAATATTTCTTGTTATTATACTGGTTATCCCTAATATTTTAAGGATATGCAAAATTATACCTCCTTATAACACATCTAAAAGTATTTAGAATTTATAATCACGTACTGAATATGACACAGACTTTAGGGTGTAATATCTACAAACCAAACACCTTAATAGTATTTATCTAGAGAATTATTTTAGTAAGCATCTCTAACCTCTAAATTTGATTAGTCTATACATGTCTAAAAATATTTTCATCCACCTTGGCTCTTGAGTTTTTTTTTCTAGCAATTTGAAGATAAAATTCTTTTTACTAATGATAAATAAGTGACTCTTTTATAGGTAATCAATCTTTTCTGGTAGTTTTTAAGATATTATCTTAATCCTTAATGTTCTGCAGTTTTACTATGATGCATCAGCGATTAACTCACTCCAGAAATGAGAATTCGGATATTTTAATTCTGGAAAAATTTTCAGTTATTTCATCAGCAAATATCATTACTCCACAGTTCTCTTCAGCATCTCTGGAATGCCTGTATAATATTTGTTGAAGCCTCTCAAATCTATAGCCATATAGATTTAAAAATATCTTTCTGTGCTATATTTAGAATTCCTCAGTACTATGTTATAATTTATTTTATCTTTGACTATGTCTAATCCAAAGTTTATACTCTCTTGAATTTTAAATTTAAATAACTTTTTATTTGCAAAATTCCTACTTTGTTCTTTTACATCCATCTGGTCTCATTTTTCATTTGTTTGATTTGTGCTTGTTTCATAATTTCCTGCTATTTTTAATATAAATTGTTTATCTCTTTGAGCATACTAAGAATACTTATTGAGAAAGTTTTCTGTAAAATTATTTCATTCTGAATGAATTCACATTCTGATTTCTTTTTTTCCATAATGGTCTTCTTTACCGTGTCTTTTTTTCATATTTTTTGAAACTTTGGTGTGGAAGCTCATTTTAAACAAAACACAACTTTGTCCCTTTCCACACTCTATGTTCCATCTTTCCTTTCTAGTGGCATTTCATGTTGCTGTTACATGGTTGCCAGTACTATAATCCATAACAGGTCTTATAATAGATTTTCCAGACTCCTGTTACATGGTGATATTGAAGAGATGGAAGAACCAGGGGCAGCCTGGTCCAGGTCCTTATTATAAATGTTCATCTTTGATCTTCTCCCTTCTCCCCAGGTCAATAGCTCCCTTATAATCTTCTAGCGCCATTACCGAGAGGTAGTACAGCAGTTAGGCTCTTCTTAGCTCCTGACTTCTCCACTTGGGTATCTGATAGGCATCTCAAATTCAATGTGCCTAAAATTGAACTCTTTATTATCACTCTCACTCCAAAACCTCCCTAGCTGTACCACATCTCGATAAATTGAACCACCATATACCCAGTTGTTCAGGGCAAAAATCTTTCTTTTACCATTCCACATCAAATTCATCAGTGAAAAGTGTCAGCTCTTTCTTCACAATACAGTAGAACCTCTGTAGTTGATTACCCAAGGGACTATAACAAACTGGCCAATATCCAGAGGTGGTCAACATAAGGAATTATGCCTACTGTACTGATATGTACATGTGGTACATGTCCAGTCCATGAAAATTAGGTCAACTTAAGGAGGTGGTCAATGTAGGGAGATGGTCAACTATGGTCAAATATGAGAAGGCTGGCATATCTATGTATATCCAGAACCCGCCACATTCATCACTATTTACCTGACCTAAGGTACCGTAATTTTTCATTGCCACTCCAATAGCCTCCTTACTGGTCATTATGCTTATTTTCTTGACCCCTTCTGGTCAGCATTCTATAGGTCATCCAGAGAGTTCACTTCACAGTGTAAAGAAGACTGTACCACTCCCCTGCCCAAAACTCTCCACTAACATTCATTCACATTCAGAATAAACTCTAAATTAGTGTGACGGCCTGTAACTCTCTACCTGATATAGTTCCTGCTTATTCCTTTAAATCATCTTCTACTACTCTCTACCGACCTCTCAATGTGTTGCAGAGATTAAACATTATCATGTGTGTAGAATGCCTCCCATAGAGTTTGACACATGTAAATTGCTCAATATATGGGTGTCTATCTAGTTGTATAATAAAGGAGTTAAGAATTAGGCTTTGCCTAGAATGATGGGACTCAGGCAAAGAACAATGCAAGTCAAGTCATAGAAACCAGGAAAATGCTGAGGACATGTTTTACAGAAGCTAAGAAGGGAAACTCAAATGAAGGAACCGAGATGCCATGCTTTGCTGTAATTTTTTTCTACTCCCTCCAGCAACCCCCCACCGACACACACACACACACACACACACACACCATGACCACTACCACTGCTCTCTTGCTATTAAATTCAGAATTTATCTGAATCATGTGGGACAAGTAACCTTCCTCTCAACCATTTCATGTTAGAATCAACCGCTGGCCCACAAAAGCTTGCAGATTTTGATGCACTGATTAAAAAGCTAGGTTTTTCTGTATTCCTATAAGGATCAAACTATGATAGTCAGTTGTAAAACACAACCAACATTCATGCTAATCAGTGTCCCTCAGTTGGAGATATATCAAATATGAGTCAACATATAGTTTTGATAAATATTCCTCCCTCTTATAGGTCCTGCTTTGACAGAACTACTTAGCAGTAATCATTTATCGACAACTCACTGGCATTCTCACAATCTTGTTGATTTTGGAGGATAGGCTACAAATTCGCATATTCTTCAGATGGAAATTTTCTTTTGATGCTATTGAAAATAAGAATAAAGTGATTCTTGCTCATGATACTATTGATTCCTACATAGTGATCTACCGTTCACCTCTTCTCACAAAGGAAAGTTTGCACCAAACATTATTAGAGCAAAATCTATTGGTATCCTCTAATGGTTGAAGTCTTTTGTATTATAAACTGGTTGTGTGAATAAAGCAATAGGTAAAACTCTCCTGAAAACAACAGATTTTCAAAATACCCTTCTCAACATTATTAGGAGTTTCTATCATCCTGGAGACATGAACACCACAGTTCAAAAATACTTCCAATATGTTTTGGTTTGAGAAAGGTAATTATGCCAAGATAACTTTAAGAGAAATCCAGGCCACATGTTTGGAGAGGATTACTGCTCAATGTAGTATAAAAGCAGGCAGGTACCAAAATCCTTGACCCAGCTCAGCCCTGGGCTTGTTATTAAAGCAGATAATTGCACAGCCAGCTTCATCTCAATGATGTGGGCTCAGAACAGAATCCTTCCAACCCAAAATGACTGGCTGAAGCTATCCTCTGTTTTGTCTAGTCAGCATTCAGCATGACAGATAAGAGAATATTCCTGATTTAACTGTAATTAATCTGTGCAGAACTGATGGAAAGTTAAAGGGGGGAAAAGGCCAAGCTCTATTTACAAGAATATGAAAGCAATAACAAAGTGAGATCTCTTATAAGGCTAAACTCTGAGAGTTTATGAAAAGGGGATAGCATCTATCTTTTCAATAATAAAATTCTGGCAAAGACCTACCTAAGATGTGAGATAGAAAAGGGTGATGTTTGAGGCTCACTGCTCAGGGAGAAATTGGTTTTTGTTTATGGGCTAGGTGTATAACAGGACTTGATTGGAGGATATTGGAATACCTTTCAATAGACTGGCTTCCCTTTCCTTTGAAACTACTTTTAATTTTGCATTGCCTCTGCTAATATTGAAAGTCGGGATTCTACAATTAAATTCCAGTTAAGCAGTGTCAAAACAATTGTCCAACTTATTTAAATCTAGTAACCATTTAATTCAAAGAAATACAATACTTTGTTTGAAGAAATTGATTCACTAACAAGATTCTAGTTGTACTTGTGCAGTATACATTCCTTCTTGTGAAAGATGATGAAAACTCACATCCTGAGATGAGGGCTGATTGCATAAAAATTGATAAGAAGTCCTTTCCCGACAAGAAGCTCACACTCTACTAAGGAGAGAGGCTAAGTGTCATTCAAATATTGCACAGTGGTGCAGTGATAAAGGAATACACACGTGCTGTGGAAACACAAATAATGGGCACATAATGCAGACCGGAGATCATAGGGAAAGCTTCCTGGAGAAGCCAAAGCAAAAATAAAGGCTCAGAGTTGACAATCAGTAGAGTAAGATTAGGGTGTGATTAGGGCAGTTTGATTTTACTAGACTGCAAAATTGAAGTAGGAAGTGGCAAGTTATATATGTCAATATTCATGTTAGTATACCCACGTTAATCCTTAATGTACCCACATAGATTTATTTCCTTTCTCTCTCAGCTGAAAAGGGCTAGAAACAACAGTACCCTAATAGGAAAGAACACATCCAGCATGTGGATTTTGCATTCTAATGCCATTTTCCAATAAAAGTAATCAGGGATATTTAAAGAAATGGCTGATTCTAGGATTGGGTCAAGGAATGTTGAAGATGAGCATAGAGCATCTTGTAGTGCCAGACAGTAAGAAATTACTCAAAATAAGGAAGGAAGAAAGGAGGGAGGGAGGATCAGCAATTATGTAGATATGTCAATATTTATGAGACAACTGAAAGAATATCCAATGGCAAAAGCTGGAATACTTTGAGCAATAAAATAAAGCAGCATTGGATTATATCCTAAAGTATAAAAAGTTATCCATGAGTCCATATTGCTATAAATCAATGAATGAATAGTGAATAAATGAATAAATGGAGGAGAAGAAACAGACATCCCATTCAGAAAATTCCAAATAATTTATGTAGATACTCTAAAGGGGGTGGAGTATAACTCCCCATTCCATAAGTGTGGGCTGCATATAGTGATTTCCTTCTGAGTATTGTATGGAAAAGGGAATGAAAGAGTAATTTTACAAAAACCTGACAAACACTCCCTTAGCCAAGTTTAAGCTCAGTATCAATAGTGTGGTCATATTCACAGTATGTGTTCTTGATATGCTGCAATGAAAAAGCACTTTACCTCTGTGGTCTTCCTCATAGAAATCCTTATATCTTAGTTCATTTGTGTTGTTCTCACAGAATACTTGAGGCTGAATACATTTTAAAGAAAATATATTTATTTAGCTCATCATCTGTGGCTGGAAAGTTCAAGAAGCACAGTACCAACATCTGCTTCGCTTCTGGTGAGGGCCTGTTGCTAATTCACCTCCTGGTGGAAAGCAGAAATGGAGTGGAGGTGTACAAAGAGATTACATGGCAAGAGAGGAAGCAAGTGAGAGAAACTGAGGAAGCCAGACTCTATTTAACAACCTGCTCTTGTGAGAATTAATCCATTCCTGTGAGAGGGAGAACTCATTCACAACCAAGGGAAGGCATTACTCTGTTTATGAGGATTCTGCCCTTAAAACACAAATACTTTTCACTAGGCCTCACTTCTCAATACTGCCATATTAGGGATCAAATTTCAGCATGAGTTTTGGTGGGGGAAAAAACATATTCAAACCATAACACTGTAACTCCAGTCTAATCATGAAAAAGAAAATTGGATGACTCTCATTTGACAGACATTTTGCAAAATACCTGACCAGTACTCCTCAAGACTGCCAAAGTCATCAAAAATAAGAAAAGTGAGAAATTGTCATAGTCAAAAAGAGCCTAGGAGAAATACAAACTAACTGAAATGTAGTATTTTGAATGGTATATTGGATTAGAAAAAGAACATTTGGAAAAAACTAAAAAAATTTGAATTGTGTGAACTTTAGAGAACAATAATGTATCAAGATTGGTTCATTAATTGTAACAAATGTACTATATGGTTCTAAGGTATTAACAACAGGGGAAAGAGCCAGAAACAGAGGCACACACCTGTAGTCCCAGCTACTCAGGTGCTGGGGCAAGAGGATCCCTTGATTCTAGGATAATGAAGTTTCAATGAGCTATGATCATGCCACTGCACTCTAGCATTGGTGGCAGAATGAGATCCTGGTTGCAGACTATCCAATATTGCTCTGTAATATCTTTGTTATTTTTCTGTAAATCTAAAAAGTATTGATATTTGTTATATTATTTTATTAATAGTTTATTATTGATATTGTTGTTATTATTAACATTTTATTATTACTATTTTAAAATCAGTTGGCCAAACTTTTAGTATGAGCTATAAATGAGTTCTCTATTCTTATTCTAATATCTTTGTTTATCCTCTAAGTCAACACCACAGTCTTGATTATTGTACCAATATAGTAAGTTTTGAAATAGGGTAATGATTCCTTTCACTTTATGCTGCTTTTTCAAAATTCTAAAAGCTTCTAAAATTCTAAATTCTAAAACAAGCTATTCTTGTTTATTTGCCTTTTTATAAAAATGTTATAATAATCTCTTTTTTAATTTCAGGTTAATGTGAAGGTACAAACAACTAGGTTACAATATTTGCATAATAATCTTTTCAATAGCATGATAAAATATTGCAGGGATTTTAATAAGAATTAAGGTAAATATTTATATTAATCTGGGGGAAAATAACATCTTTGCTACATGGAAACTTCTAATCTATGAACACATTATGCCTCTCCATTAATCTAGATCTTGAATTATTTCTTTCATTACTTTATTATGCTCATTTAATATTGAAGCAGCCTTGCCTCCCTGGAATAAAGCTCACTTGGTCATGGTGTATAATACTTTTTACATACTGCTAAATTCTATTTGCCAGTGTTAAGGATTTTTGCATTTATATTCAGGAGCAATATTGGTCTATGCATTTCTTTTTTGTACTGTTTTCTTGTTTTCTAAATGGTAGTGCTATCAGGCTAATAACCAATTTCATATGATGAAGTGAAAAGTGTTCTCTCTTTTTCTATTTCTGGAAAAGATTGTAAAAAAAAAATGCTACTGATTATTCTTTAAACACACAGTAGAATTTTCAAGTGAAACCACCTTCCTCTGGAAGTTTTTTATCTGGTGTTTTAAATTATGTATTCAATTTCCTTAATCATTATTGGGGTCTTCAAATTATTTCATAATAAGTTACTTGTGAGAATATTTATGTTTCATGGAATTGATCCATTTCATTTATATTGTCAAATACATGTGGTTTTGCTTGTTATTATCTACTCTCTTGATGTCTTCAGGGTCTACAGGGATATTCTCTTTTTCATCTCTGAGGAAATGAAAGTCTCTGATTAGACTTATTTTTTGGGCTACTCTATTTTTTCCTTGGTTAGTTTTGTGAAAAATTAGTTGATTTTATTGATCTTTTCAAAGAACCAGCTCTTTGCTTCATTGAATTTTCTCTAATGCTTCTGTTTTAAAATTGTATTTAATACTACTGTCTTCATTATTTCCTTCCTTCAGGTTTTTCTTAGGGGACTGAGAGCTTAAGTGATAGGTTTGAGACTTTTTCTCTCTTCTAAAGTATAGATTTAATGCTATAAATTTCCCTATCAGCACTGCTTTAACTGTGTCCTGCAGATTTCGATATATTGCATTTCCACTTTCATTTAGTTCAATGCAGTTTTTATTTCCCTTGAGACATTGTCTTTGATCTATGGATTATTGAAAAGTATGTTATTTAGTTTCCAAGTAGTAGTATGTTTTTCTGTTATCATCCTCATAATGATTTCTAGTTTGATTCCATTGTAGTTAGAGAATACAATCTGTATGATTTTATAAAGAAATTATTTTTTCTTACAAACATAAAAAACATATTTCACTTGTAAATGAGTATACAATATCCTGAACAACATATTAACAAGTTGAATTAAAAATTAATGTTTAAGTAATGTACTTTGGTCAAAATTAAATCCAATTTATGTGAGAATTAGTCACTCTCTTCTTTTTTTTTTCTTTTCCTTTCCATTATGTTTGTAATTACCCCTTTATAATAATATATTTTTTACAATTTTAATATCAGGTGTATCCAGATGAAGTAGAATGATTTTAAAGTATTTCTTCTTTTTCTATTGTCTATAAGATTTGGCATATCTGTTTTTTAAAATTATCTTCTATTTTTATTTATAAATATTAGTTGTCTATTTTTTGAGACTTTGGGAAAAAAATAATAAGAAGTTAACTGATGACTCCATACTGAACCTCAGAGTCAAAGCATTCTGTAATAGACATACCCTTATTTGACAATGTAAATGTTATTTTTTTGCATTATTGTTACTATTATTTCATTGCAGCAATCGTCTGATTTCTTTTCTGAATGTATTTCTCTTCATTTGTTCTTTACGAGGTTTTTGTTTCTAGTTCTTATCTTAAATATTGTTATTGTTATTAAATTTAAAAATAAATAAATAATAAAATAATTGGCTCAAAGACTGAGATTAATTAAGATCT
>CAUYPK010017911.1:0-13936 GCA_963574355.1 Loris lydekkerianus | reverse complement strand
ATATTCATCTTTTAAGGTAAGATGTGACTCTTTTATGAAGCAAATATCTGGCCTGAGTTTTTGTATACAGTCACCTGACCTGTGCCCCTTTAGAGGACAGTTTAAGCTGTTCATATTAATGGAGAATATTGATAAGTCTTGTAAAATTTTGGGTATAGTGTTTTTTCAAATGTCCAGTGGACGTTTTTAAATTATTCACCACTGTGGAAGTTGGAGTTTGATGAAAGTTTCTGAGTGAGTTTACTTTTGTGGTAGATGATTGGGCTGGTCATTATGGAGGATAGGTCTGAGAATATCCTGAAAAGTTGGTTTTGTTATGGCAAATTTCTTCAACGTATGAATGTCATTAAAGTATTTAATTTCTCCATCATAAATGAAACTCAGTTTACCTAAATATGGTATCCAGGGTCGAAAGTTATTTTGCTTTAGCAGGTTAAAAGTTAATGACTACCATCTTCTGGCTTAAAAAGTTCAGCAGAGAGATCTGCAGTCATTCTAATATTCTTCCCTTTGTAGGTAATGGATTTCATACGTCTGGCTGCTTTCAGAATTTTCTCCTTCATATTAACTTTAGTGAAGTTAATTATGATATGCCTGGAGGATGTCTTATTGGGATTGAGTGGTGCTGGGGTTCTGAAACTGTCTGCTATCTGAATTTTAGAATCTTTTGGCATGTCTGGAAAATTCTCTTTTATAATTTCATGGAGAAGGGCCTTTGTGCCTAGCAAGGACACTTCATCAATGTCAGGGATTCCAGTGAGGCAGATATTAGCTTTCTTCGAATTTCACCAGAGCACTCTCAGAGAATGGTCCATTTTTGCTCTCCATTTCTCTTCCTCTTTGAGAGTTTGGGAGCGTTCAAAGGCTTTGTCTTTAATGTCAGAAATCCGTTTTCTGCTTGCTCCACTCTGTTACTGAGGGATTCTACTGTATTTTTCATATATTTGAGGGCTTCAAATTCTTGCTTCAGTGCATCAAAATCTTGGGTGGTTTTGTCTTTAAATTTGTTAAATTCTTGAGATAACTTTTGAGTTTTGCTTCGAATTTCTAATTCTGTTTTTTAAATTGCTGCTTGAATTTCTAATTTCAAATATTTCTTCATTTTCCTTATCTTGTTTCGAATCCAAATTCTGAATTTGATTTCTGACATTTTGGCCAGCTGTTTATGAATTCAATCTTTAGTTACATCTGTCTTTTGTGGTTGATCTATTCTGGCTATTCATGTTACCAGAGTTTTTCTGCTGATTTCGTCCCATGATAGTTTTACATCATTTGATTTTTTTCCTGTAGCTTTGTCAAGGACCAGTAGAGTGCTATGGCCTGAGAGACTTGAGACCTATTTTGTGTGGTGGGGCTCAGTGTTTCTGTCTTGTTTGCAGCTGGTTTCTGTTCAACCCTAGTGAAACAGTTACTCTGAGTGAAGTTTCAGCTGTGGAGAAATACCAGCAATTAAGTCACCCTGTCCCCCACAGGCAACAATTGGAAAAGGCAAATCATACCTCCCTACAACCACACACCCAGGGCACCACTTGAATAGTCCTCGTGGGACTGGCTCAGTTCAAAAGGTCCAAATCAATTGTCTCAGTCAGCCCCTGTCTCTGGTGGTAGAGTTTAAAAGGTCTCTGGCAACTGGATCACCAGGGTCTGGTGACTACTCTGATTTGGCTTGCTCCGTTGATGCATGGAGTCAGGAAATAGATCAGTCTGGGAAGGTTATGCCTCCTTACTCACCTTGCACCTCTGTCACACCCAGTCACTTATAGCCCCTTAGTTGGCTGACCCAGTTGCCTGTAGTTAACATATATTCCAAGGGGTTGCAACTGCCTGAATCACAAGGAAATTTATTTCTTCTCAGCCAGGCCGCTGCACTCTGCCTCTATCTAGCAGGGGGAAGTGAGGCCTGACAACCTCAGGTGCGTGATAGAGGCTGGAGTGTGTTCACTCAGTTACAGCCCCGCCCCTGATTGATGTTACTAACAGAACAGAACAACTTTGTGGGAATTTGTTTCTGTCCCTGCTAAATTCCCCTGCAGAATAGAAGGCGTTTTGAATTCCTGCAGCCTGCACCTCAGGCCCTGTCTTCAGTCCTTCAGGTTTGTATTCGGTTCCCTGTCAGTTCTAGCCAGCTGCTTTCCTTTGTCTATAGGCTGATGATCCCCTGAGGGCCAGGTGCGTCTTTGGCTAGTAAAGCGGTCCTCTGCATCCGCCACGCCCCTAGAACTTCCCAGTTCTGCGAGTGCGTTTCTAGTCCCTGTGCTCCACTCATATCGGTACTGCCTCAGGCAAACCCTTTACTCACGGGGCCTACATTTCGATCCTTGATCTCTTCCATGGTGGTTGCCACCTGAGTAGATGCCCGGCCTCCTCTGGTTGCCCAGGGAGACAGGGGGTGTGGCTTTAGAATATCCAGGAGTGAGCCCTATTGTTGCTAAAAGATGGCTGTTGCTCTGCACCTCAGGGCACTGCTGTTCCGTTGTGGTTCCCTCTCAGCTGACCATCCTTTCCATGCTCCCATGCCCCATAGTCAAGACTTACCAGCTGCAGGTTAGGCACTGTCCACACCCCTTTAGAAATCACCCAAGAATCTGGACTCCTGGGGTACATGCCTCCAGACCTCAGAGTGAGAGTTGAGGGGAGTGCTGGGAGCTCAGAGTGTTAGGTAGAGAATATATACAGTTTTATACAGTTTTGTGCCTGGAAGGAGAATGCCATGGCACCCTGGTAGGGGAGGTAAGAATATATACAGTTTTATACAGTTTTGTGCCTGGCAGGAGAACGCCATGGTACCCTAGTAGGGGAGGTAAGACCAGTTTTTAGAGGGACTCTCTCATGGAGTGTAGTGGGAGGACCTTTGAACTCTGATTGTTTGTTTGTGGGGCACTCTATTCCATTCTCAGGAAGGAGGGGACTTCCGTCCACTTGGTGATGGATTTTGTACCTTTTGTTTGTATCTTTAGAGTCACAGCTTGCCTCAGTGGGGTTTATGTGCATTCTTCAACCTTGTCTCTTTGTGCATCTCAAATCCACGTGGTTACTTGCTAAATTTCTGTCCTTTAACTCTCCTTCTGGACGGGAGCTTCTGTGGAAAGCTGCCTTCAGTCAGTCATCTTGTCTCTGCCCCCCCACCTGTCACCATTTCTGGAGTTTCAATATAACTCTTTTTCCTAACTGTTGCCTAACCTTGGCTTTTCGGTTCCAGAGGGCACCCATATCTGACCTCCAAACTTGGTGCAGGAGTCTACACTTCACAAATCTTTCCACTCAGCTCCCAAGTTTTACCCAGAACTGTTAACTGCAATCGGCTGTGGGGGAGGGGTTGTTGCCGCAGGCTCCCCCAATGCAGGGTGCAGAGACCTTTTCCTCAGTTTACATGGCTCATAGTCTCACATTTGAGTCCAGCAATCTGCCAGTTCTCTGCACACCCTGAACTGCCAGTCCATACCAATATTCCCTGCCAGAAATGGTCCAGTCTATATAATCACCCATGTTGTTCTGGGAAAAGTTGTCTATCATTTTGGATAATTCAAAATGTCTCTGTTTTCTGGACATGATCCTTTCCCCTTAATTTTTTATTGGGGTGCCTGGCCCCCTGTGGCTCTAAGTAGCAACCCTTTCTGTTCACCAAATTCTGCTCGGGTATCCACACTTTACTGAAATTTTCACCAATTACCTAGGTTTCCCCATGAACTGGAAACTGCAGTCCTCCATGGGGGAGGGGCCGGCTGACAGCTGCCAGCCACTGACCGTGCAGGGAAAATTTGTACAGTAGATTCCATGGCTATTGATATAGCAATCCACCAATTCGCTGCTCACCTCCAGCTGTCTATCCACATCAATACTCAACATGGGGAAAAGATCTAGAGCCCCATCCCTCTCACCTGATGATTTGGGAGAGATGGGCTAAACATTCATCCCACTTGTCATCATGCTATGCCTCACATGATTTCATTTTTTAATCTTCATGTTTTTTTCTAGCTCTGAAGGGATTCTTGGGAGCACCAGTTAGCTATCCTGGTTCTTAAAATTACCCCTAATGCTACCCAACCCAATCAGCAAATGTTTGTAGTTCACAAATCAGAAACTGGATAATTTAGAGCAATGGAATATCCACTGATAGACAAAGAGATTTTGGTAGCAGTATTTCTGAGTACAGAGTAGGTGGTTCTATCTTTGAAGTACAGTATATCCAAGTCCTATCACTTTTTACCACTTCCACTGGCACTGCACCACCCTATCCACAGCCAGCAGTCAACAGGTTTTTTGCAGTATCTCAGAGCAGCCTCCCTCTCCCAACATTGTGCAGCAGTGTCACCTTGCAACAGGGCAGCTAGAATAGCCTATTAAGACATAAATAAGATCATGACCCTCATCTACTCCAAACATTTACCTCATTTATCAATGGTGGCCCAATCAGGAAAACAGAAACCACTTTAGATATTTCAAACAAAGGGAATATGTTACAGAGAATTGCTCACAAAGATTAGTAACTTCAGGAAGCCATTACCACCCCCAGGCTGGAAGAACAAAAGGGCAAACGGTATCACATCCAACCTATAATCAGAACCACTAATGCCGCTACTGTTGGAACCAAGCTGGCAGGCCCAGCCTTCCCCATGGCTGTGGCTGCAGCTGCCCTGCAGAAAGGCACCCAAGAGCATAATTGCAAAGAAGAGGAGGAGGACGGAGCTTCTTGCCTCCTGCCCAAATGCAGAATAGGGATTGCGAACATGATTAATAGAATGGAGAAAAAGTTGGAATTAGAAATTCCAGGAGCAATTCAAAAATTGTCTCAAGAATTCAACAAATTTAAAGACAAAATCACCAAAGATTTTGACACATTGACACAAGAATTTGCATCACTTAGAGATCTGAAAAATACATTATGATCCCCCAGTAACAGAGTGGAGCAAGCAGATGAAAGGATTTCTGACATTGAAGACAAAGCTTTTGAACACTTCTAGACTCTCAAAGAAGAAGAGAAATGTGGAGCAAAAATGGATCATTCCCTTAGAGAGCTCTGGGATAATTCAAAAAAGCTAATATTTGCCTCACAGTAGTCACTGAAAGCAATGAAGTGAGTTCACAAGGCACAGAGGCTCTTCTCCATGAAATTATGAAAGAGAACTTTCCAGACATGCCAAGAGATTCTGATTTTCAGGTAGCTGGCAGTTTCAGAACCCCAGCACAAGTCAACCTGAATAAGACATCCCCCAGGCACATCATAATTAACTTCACTAAAGTTAATATGAAGGAGAAAATTATGAAACCAGCCAGATGTAAGAAAACTGTAACCTACAAAGGGAAGAATATTAGAATGACTGCAGATCTCTCTGCTGAAACCTTTCAAGCCAGAAGAAGGTGATCATTGACTTTTAATCTCGTAAAACAAAATAACTTTCAACCTAGGATTCTGTATCTAGCTAAACTGAGTTTCATTTATGATGGAGAAATTAAACACTTTAATGACATTCACATGTTGAAGAAATTTGCCATAACTAAACCAGCTCTCCAGGATATTCTCAGAACTATCCTCCATAATGACCAGCACAATCCTCTATCACAAAAGTAAAGTCACTCAGAAATTTTTTATCAAACTTCAACTTCCACAGTGGCTAAAGGATTAACAATGCACAGTGGACATTTGAAAAACTCAATACCCCAAATTCTACCATGCTTATCAATATTCTTCATTAATGTGAAGGGCTTAAATTGTCCTTTAAAGAGGCACAGTTCCAGTGAGTGGATACAAAAACTCAGGCCAGATATCTGCTACATACAAGAATCTCATATTTAGAAGATAAATATAGACTCAGCATGAATGGATGGTTGTCTATATTTCAGACAAATGGAAATCAGAAAACAGCAGGTGTTTCAATTCTATTTACAGATACAATAGGCTTTAAACCAACAAAAGTAAGGAAAGATAAAAATGGTCACTTCATATTTGTTAAGGGTAATACTCAATATGATGAGATTTTAATTATATATATCTATGCACCCATCCAGAATGCACCTCAATTTATAAGAGAAACTCTAACAGATATGAGCAACTTGATTTCCTCCAGCTCCATTGTAGTTGGAGATTTCAACACTCCTTTGGCAGTGTTGGATAGATCCTCCAATAAGAAGCTAAGCAAAGAAATTTTAGATTTAACCTTAAACATTCAACATTTGAATTTAGCAGACATCTACAGAATATTTCATCCCAACAAAACTGAATACACATTCTTCTCATAAGCACACAGAACATATTCCAAAATCGATCACTTTGTAGGTCACAAGTCTAACCTTGGTAAATTTAAAAGAATAAAAGTTATTTCTTGCATCTTCTCAGATCACCATGGAATAAAAGTTGAACTTAGTAACAACAGGAATCTGCATACTCATCCAAAAACATGGAAGTTAAATAACCTTATGCTGAATGATAACTAGGCCATAGATGAGATTAAGAAGAAAATTACCAAATTTTTGGAAGAAAACGACAATGAAGACATGAATTATCAGAACTTCTGGGATACTGCAAAGGCAGTCTTAATAGGGAAATTTATACCACTGCAAGCCTTCCTCAAGCAAAGGAAAGAGAGAAAGTTAACAATCTAATGGGACATCTCAAGCAACTTAAAAAGGAAGAATATTCCAACCTCAAACCTAGTAGAAGAAATGAAATAACCAAAATTAAAGCAGATTAAATGAAATTGAAAACAAAAGGATTATGCAACAGATGAATCAATCAAAAAGTTGGTTTTTTGAAAAGGTCAATAAAATAGATAAACCTTTAGCTAACCTAACCAGGAAAAAAAAGTTTAAAACCTCTAATTTTATTAATCAGAAATGACAAAGACAAAATAACAACAGACTCCTCAGAAATTAAAAAAAATCCTTAATGAATATTACCAGAAACTTTATTCTCAGAAATATGAATATCTGAAGGAAGTAGACCAATACTTGGAAGCACGTCACCTTCCAAGACTTAGCTAGTAAGAAATGCAAATGTTGAACAAGCCTATAACACACTCTGAAATAGCATCAACTATAAGAAATGTCCCCAAGAAGAAAAGACCGAGAACAGATGGCTACACATCAGAATTCTACCAACCCTTTATAGAGGAATTAGTACCTATATTACTTAACCTTTTCCAAAACATATAAAAAGAAGGAATACCTCCCAACATATTCTATAAAGCAAATATCACCCTGATACCCAAACCAGGAAAAGACACAACAAGAAAAGAAAATTATAGACCAATATCTCTAATGAACATTGATGCAAAAATATTCAATAAGATCCTAGCAAACAGAATCCAACAACACATCAAACAAATTATGCATCACGACCAGGTAGGTTTCATCTCAGGATCTCAAGAATGGTTCAATATATGTAAATCTATAAATATAATACATCACATAAACAAATTAAAAAACAAAGACCATATGATTCTCTCAATTGATGCAGAAAAAGCTTTTGACAATATCCAGCATCCATTCTTGATCACAATGCTTAAGAAAATAGGTATAGAAGGAACATTTCTTAAACAGATAGAGGCCATCTACAGCAAACCCACAGCCAGTATTATATTGAATGGAGTAAAATTAAAATCATTTCCCCTCAGATCAGGAACCAGGCAAGGATGCTTTTTAACATTGTAATGGAAGTCTTAGCCACTGAAATCAGGCAAGAGAAGTCAATTAAAGGGGTCCAAATAGGATAAGAGGAGATAAAACTGTCACTCTTTACAGATAATATGATTATATATCTTGAAACCCCCAGGGAATTAACTACAAAACTCCTGGAAGTGATCAAGGAATAAAGTAACATCTCAGGATACAAAATTAACACTCATAAATCTGTAGCCTTTACATATACCAACAATAGTCAAGGGGAAAAAAAAAATCAAGGACTTTATTCCTTTTACAATAGTCCCAAAGAAGATAAAATATCTGGTAGTGTATCTAACTAAGGACGTGAAAAATCTCTATAAATAGAACCATGAAACTTTGAGAAAAAAAATAGCTGAAAATGTTAACAAATGGAAAAATATACCAAGCTCATTGCTGGAAAGAATTAACATTGT
Source organism: Loris lydekkerianus (assembly GCA_963574355.1). Classification (NCBI taxonomy): domain Eukaryota; kingdom Metazoa; phylum Chordata; class Mammalia; order Primates; family Lorisidae; genus Loris; species Loris lydekkerianus. Next base: position 5,864 of record CAUYPK010017911.1, on the reverse strand, counting down.
TAACATGTGTTTACTACCTAAAGCAATCTGGAGATTTAATGTGATCCCTATTAAAGCACCTCTGTCATACTTTAAAGACCTGGAAACATTAGTATTTCATTTTATATGGAAACAGAAAAAACCCCCGAATACCCGACATTACTCAGAAATAATCATAAATTGGGAGGAATCACACTACCAGAGTTCAGACTATACTATAAATTGATAGTGATCAAAATAGCATGGTACTACCACAAAAATAGAGAGGTAGATGTGTGGAACAGAATTGAAGACCAAGAGGTGAACCCAGACACTTACTGTCATTTGATTTTTGATAATCCTTTTAAAAATGTAAATTGGGGGAAAGATATCCTATTCAATAAATTGTGCTGGGTGAATTGGCTGGTGACCTGTAGGACTGAAACTGGACCCACACCTTTCTCCTCTAACAAATATTGACTCTCAGTGGTTTAAGACATGAAACTATAAAAATTCTTGGAGAGAGTGAAAAGGAAATACTTGAAAAAATTGGCCTGGGAGAATGGTTTATAAGGAGGACACCCTGGGCCATTCAAGCAACATCAAAAATACATTACTAGGCTCTGATCAAATTAAAAAGCTTCTGCACTGACAAGAACACACTAAGTAAAGCAAATAGAAAGCCCTCAGAATGGAAGAGGATTTTTGCAAGTTATATTTCTGACAAAGGTCTAATAGCCAGAATCCACAGTGAACTCAAACTTATTACTAAGCAAAAAACAAGTGCCCATTTCACTGTGGGCAAGAGATATGAACAGAAACTTCTCTGAAGAAAACAGGCGCATGGTCTACATACACATGAAAAAATGCTCATCATCTTTAATCATCATAGAAATGCAAACCAAAACTACTCTGACATACCACCTAACTCCAGTAAGAGTATCCCACATCACAAAATGCCAAAACTACAGATGTTGGCGTGGATGTGGAGAAAAGGAAAAACTTTTGCACTGCTGGTGGAAATACAAGTATGTTCTTTTTGGAAGGAAGTTTGGAGAACACTTAGGGGTCTAAATGTAGACCTGCCATTTGATTCAGCTATTCCTCTTCTAGGTGTATATCCAAAGGACCAAAAATCATTTGACAATAAAGATATTTGCATCAGATTGTTCATTGCAGCTCAATTAATAATTGCCAAGTCATGGAAAAAGCCCAAGTGCCCATTGACCCATTAATGGCTTAATAAATTGTGGCATTTATATACCATGGAATACTATGTAGCATTAAAAAATGGAGACTTTACCTCTTTTATGTTTACGTGGATGGAGCTGGAAAACATTCTTCTTAGTAAAGTATCTCAGGAATGGAAAAAAAAATTGATGTACTCAGTACTACTGTGAAAAACAATTTATAATCACTCACAATTGCATATCAAAAATGAAATGCAACTATAGCCTAGGATGAAGGAGGGAAGAGACGGGAGAGGGGAGGGGAGGGAATTGGGTTGATCAGGGGAGGGATAGTAGGGGGACCACACCTATGGAGCATATTGCAAGTACAAGTTGGATGTATAATACAAATGTCTTAATGCTGTAATTGGGTAAATGAGGTGAAAACTATGTTGAGTAGTAGGATGTGAGCACTCCAATTTGTACAAATAATCAACACATTGAATTCCATAATGGTGTAAATGTATTTATGATCTATGTACAAATGACTTAATAGAAAAAAAAGAAGCCTCTAAGCCAAGGTCAAAATAAGCAGTCACAATTCTACACAAATATCATTGGCAATGTTAACTACTAAGATGGTATACATGCAAATCAGAACTGATTAATCTGTTATCATTTTATTATCCTAGTTTATATTCCTATAAATGTTACATATAAGAAAGGTATAAATGTAATGATTAACTTAACCTCAAAATATGATTAAATACTCACTTTGAAAAAAAGTGAAGTAGAAAAGATAGGAAATGTGTGCTGATATCCCTTTTCCTGTTGCCATTGGTGGGGAGCAATTATAAAAGGAACTTTACCTGACAAATGCAAGCAGTGTATCCTCATTCTTTGTACACTCAATAATAATTTTAAAAAGTAATAGCAGAAGACATTAACAAATAGAAGAACAGGGAAGGAGACAAGATGGTGGACTGAAGCCAGTTTTCCACAGAGGCTTCCATCCAGAAGGAGAGTTAAGCGACGGAAATTTAGTAAGTAACCTGGAGGATTCAAGCTGTACCAAGAGAGAAGGTTGAAGAACGCACATCAACACTGCTGAGGCGAGCTGAGACCACAAGGACGCAAACAAAAGGTACAAAATACATCAGCAAGCGGACGGGAGTCCCCTTGCCCCCCACGAGACCGGCTTAAGAGCCCCACATACAAAAGGGCAGAAATTAAAGGCCCTCCCACTTCACTTCATGGGAGTGACCTTCCAAAAACTGGACCTACCTCCCCTACTAGGGTGCCATGGTCCTCCCCTGCCAGGCATAAAACTGTATAAAATTTTAAATATCTTTCCCAGCAATCCAGCACTCCCCTCGACTCATACGGAGGTCTGTCCCCCAAAAGTTCGGATTCTTGGGTGATTTATCGGGGGGAGGGGTGTGGACAGAGCCCAAGTTGTGACTGATCAGCACTGACTCTGAGGCACGGGAGTGAGGAGCAAGCAGGAGAGTCACGCCACGGTGGCACTTCCCTGCGATACTTCCCTGCGGCAGCATGAACCAGACCCCTTTGAGCAGCAATACGGCCAGGCATAAAACTGGGTGAAACTGTAGCCTCCTCGTTTGAAGCACTGAGCTCCCAGTGCTCCCTCCCCACTCTCACTCAGGGGTCTGGGGGCCTGTCCCCCAGGAGTTCGGATTCTTGGGTGATTCCTCCAGGGGAGAGAACAGTCCCTGACCTGCGACTGGTCAGTGCTGGCACTGAGGCACACAAGTGAAAAGAGGGCACCTGGCTGAGAGGGAGTCACATCTTGGTGGCACTTCCCTACAGCGTGGTGCAGCAACCCTCCTTGGGCAGCAATACGGCCAGGCATAAAACTGAGTGAGCATTTCCAGTGCAGAGCTTGCAGCACTCCCTCCCACTCCCACTTGGGGATCTGGGGGCCTGCCCCCCAGAAGTAAGGATTGTAGGGTGACCTCTTGTGGGGTGCTCTGTGCCTGAGCTATGCTGTCTCTGAGGCATGGAAGTGAGGAGAAGATAGTCAGCTAGAAGTGAACTGTTCCAGAGCGGTGGTTCCCAGAGATGCAGAGCGGCGGCTGTCTTCTGGCAGTGGTGCAGCCAGGCAAAAAACTGTGAGCTGCAGCTCTGGGCTCGGAGCACTCTCTTTCGCCCCCACTCTCAGATCTGGAGGCCTGTCCCCCAGGAGTCTGGATCTCTGGGTGATCTCTTGAGGGGTGTGGACAGAGCATAAACTGAGGCTGGTCAGTAAAGGGTCGGCTGGATGCCCACACCAGAGCAGAAGTTCCTGGAGGCGGATTGATTGCCTTTTTTTTTTTTTTTTTTTTTTTTAAAAAGCAAAACGGCTCACTTCTATATATTCTTAAGCCACAACCCCCTGTCTCCCTGGGCAACGAGAGGAGGCCACCCATGAGTAAAGGATTTGCCTGACACTGCTCACAAACCTGGAAAGCTTCCAGGTCAGGGGCTACTCAGAGAGGTAATTGAATACACACCTCCAGCAGCAAAGATATTTGAACTCAGAACAGCCTGTCTTCTGCAGGCGATTTTAGCAGAAACAGAAACAGAATTCCACAAAGTTGTCCTGTCCTGTTCTGTTCTCTTCTGTTCTGTTAGCAACATCAATCAGGGGTGGGGCTAAGTCTGAGTGAACACCCCCCCAACCTACATCAAGCACCCAAGGATGTCAGGCCTCACCTCCTCCTGCTAGATAGCTGCAGACTGCAGAGGCCTAGCAGATTTCCTTGTGATTCAGGCAGGTGGAAACACCTGGAATATCTGTTCACTACAGACAACCGGGTCAGCCATCTGCAGAGATACCAGTGACTGGGTTCGATGGAGTGGCAAAGAGAAAAAGGAGACATCAACCTTCCCAGACTGATCTATTTGGCTTCTGCTGACTCCACGCAGCACTAAAGTAAGCCATATCAGAGTAGTCACTAGCCCCCTGAGATCCAGTCCCCAGAGATCTCTTGAACTCTCCCACCAGAGACAGGTGCCAATTGAGACAATTGATTTGAACCTTCTGAACTGAACCAATAGACTGAGAACTTTTCAGGCGGTGCCCTGGGTATGCAGTTGTAGGAAAGTTTGATTTTCCTGTTCTAATTGGTGCCAGAGGTAGGCGGGCAGGGTGACATAACTGCTGGTTTTTCCCCACAGCTGAGACTTCAACCCAGAGTAAATGTTACACTAGGATCGAACAGAAACCAGCTGAAAACAAGACAGAACCACTGAGCCCCACCACTATAGACAGGGCCCCAGTTTCTCAGGCAACAACATTGTATGGGCCCTCGATAAAGACCCAGGGAAAAAAATCAAAGGAAGTAAAATAACCATGGGGCAGAATCAGTGGAAAAACTCTGGTAACATGAATAATCAGAATAGATCAAACCCCCCAAGAAAAGATATGGCAGATGTAATTAAAGATCACATTCATAAACAACTGGGTGAGATGTCAGAAATAGAATTCAGAATTTGGATTGCAGACAAGAATAATAAAATGGAATTAGGAACTCGAGGAGAAATTCAAAAGTTGTCTCAAGAATTTAAGGAATTTAAAGACGAAACCACCAAAGACTTAGACACACTGAAGTAAAAATTTGCAGCCCTCAAAGATATGAAAAATACAGTAGAATCCCTCAGCAACAGAATGAAGCAAGCACAAGAAAGGATTTCTGACATTGAAGATAAAGCCTTTGAATGCTCTCAAGCTTTCAAAGAGGACGAGAAATGAAGAGCAAAAACAGATCATTCTCTCAGAGAGCTCTCAGATAATTCAAAGAAGACCAACATACGAATAATTGGGATTCTGGAAAACGATGAAGTGGCCTCAATGGGCACAGAAGCCCTTCTGCATGAAATTATAAAAGAAAATTTTCCAGACATGCCTAGAGATTCTGAAATTCAGATAGCAGACAACTTCAGAACCCCAGCACGATTCAATCCCAATAAGTCATCCTCCAGGCATATCATAATTAGTTTCACTAAAGTTAATATGAAGGAGAAGATTCTCTAAGAAGCCAGGCAAAAGAAAACCATTACGTACAAAGGCAAGAATATTTGAATGACTGCAGATCTCTCTGCTGAAACTTTTCAAGCCAGAAGAGGGTGCTCATCAACTTTAAATCCTCTAAAGCAAAATAACTTTCAACCTAGGATCTTGTACCCAGCTAAACTGAGTTTCATTTACGATGGAGAAATTAAATAATTCAATGACATTCATATCTTGAAAAAATTTGCTATAAGTAAACCAGCACTTCAGGATATTCTCAGACCTATCCTCCAGAGTGACCATCCCAATCCTATACCACAAAAGTAAACTCATTCAGAAACTTTTGATCAAACTCCAACTTCCACACTGGCGAAAGATTAAAAATGTTCACTGGACCTTTGAAAACCTCGATCCCCAAAAGTCTACCAGACTTGTCAATATTCTCCATCAATGTGAATGGCTTAAACTGTCCTGTAAAGAGGCATAGGTTAGCTGACTAGATACAAAAACTCAGGCCAGATATTTTGTGCATACAAGAATCACATATCAACTTAAAAGACAGATTTAGACTCAAGGTGAAAGACGGTCATCCATATTTCAGGCAAATGGTAATCAGAAAGAAGCAGGTGTTGCAATTTTATGTGCAGATACCATAGGCTTTAAACCAAGAAAAGTAAGGAAGGACAGGAATGGTCACTTCATATTTTTAAGGGTAATACTCAATA
>CAUYPK010017908.1:0-117128 GCA_963574355.1 Loris lydekkerianus | reverse complement strand
GATGGAGCTGGAACATATTCTTCTTAGCAAAGTATCTCAGGAATGGAAGAAAAAGTATCCAATGTACTCAGCCCTACTATGAAGCTAAATTATAGCTTTCACATGAAGGCTATAACCCAACTATAGCATAAGACTATGGGGAGAGGGCCAAGGAAGGGGAAGGGAAGGGGGAGGTTAGGGTGGAGGGAGGGTAATGGGTAGGGCCACACCTATGGTGCATCTTAGAATGGGTACAGGCGAAACTTACTAAATACAGAATACAAATGTCTACATACAATAACTAAGAAAATGCCATGAAGGCTATGTTGAACAGTTTGATGAGAATATTTCAGATTGTATATCAAACCTGCACATTGTACCTTGTACCTCTTGATTGCACTAATGTACACAGCTATGATTTAACAATAAAAAACAAACAAACTGAACTTGGCATGCTCCTTCCCCTACCCCCATCCCAAGCCGTGCCTTCACCACAGTTCCCCTTTTCAGTAAATGCCCATCATCCTCCCAAATACATACACATACACATATGTTTTTGTTCATGTATTTAAAAAGAAACAGAAGAAAAATAAATCAACATAATAAAAATGGTTACATCTGTGAGGAGGGAATAGGATGGAAGATGATAAGATTAAAGGAAACTTCAGTGAATGAACATTGATTATATGGTTTTGACTTTCGAAAATATTGTATATACATGTTTTATATAATTAAACAAAAATTAAATCAAAAAGAAAATAATCTCTAAAAATTAAAAACACACTGAGGTAAATTAACCTCACTGCCTGTTGTGGTGAGAAACTGACACAGAGAAAATAATTACTAAACTCAGTACTTTGTATACCCCTACAGGGACACATTCTAAAGCCAAAAAAGAATCACTAGTAAGTCTTAAATTTCATTCTGAGTCTTGCTGTTAGTAGTAAAACACAATATAATTTTTTAAAGCTGCAACTAGTGTATCGTAGATGTGCAGAATAGAATTAACATGAACAAACTATCTTAGAAAAGCCTGCTTGCAGGGTTGGTCTGTGGCTGGCATCTGGGAAGTTAAATTTTAGGTGTTTCCCACGATTCTCAGAAACGTTAACAGCAGCTCACTGTGCCTAAACTGTTTGAGCAAACAATGTGGTTTATGCTGAACACCTACTTTCTTTCTGAAAATCTGGAATTTTGAATTGTGCTAGGAAGAGGGTGCTTATGTGATGAATCCCCAATAAAAACCCTGGACACTGAGTCTGTAATGAACTTCCCTGCCATCCAACACTTCACATGAATTGTTGTAACTCCTTGATGAGGAGAATAAGCACACTCCGTGTGACTCCAGTGGGGAAATACTCATGGAAGCTTGTACCTTATTTCTTCTGGTCTTTGCCCCATGCACTTTTCCCTTTGCCAAGGTTACTTTGTGTCCTTTCACTATGATAAATCATAGCTGTGAGTTCTCCTAGTGAATTACTGGTGCCTCTGAAATAGTAGGATAGAGCAATTAAGTCATTTCATTATTGTTATTAGGAAACAAGATTTCTAGCATAGAATAAACAGATACAAGATACTAGTATAAAATCAAATAACTAAAAACACTATACCCTTAAATATGATTTTTTTTTTTTTTTTTTTTTTTTTGGTAAAGACAGAGTTTCACTTTATCACCCTTAGCAGAGTGCCGTGGCGTCACACTGCTCACAGCAACCTCCAATTCCTGGGCTTAGGTGATTCTCTTGCCTCAGCCTCCCAAGCAGCTGGGACTACAGGTGCCTACCACAATGCCTGGCTATTTTTTTTTCATTGCAGTTTGGCAGGGGCTGGATTTGAACCCGCCACCCTCGGTATATGGGGCTGGTGCCCTGCCCACTGAACCACAGGCACCGCCCAAATATGATTTCTAATACCAATATGAACCCACAACTTTTTCTTATACTGTATTTTTTTTTTTTTTTTTTCTTTTTGGAGACAGACTCTTACTTTGCTACCCCAGGCTACAGTACGGTGGCGTCAGCCTAGCTCACAGCAACCTCAAACTCCTGGATTCAAATGATTCTCCTGCCTCAGCCTCCCAAGTAACTGGGACTACAGGTGCCTGCCACAAGGCCCAGCTAATTTTTTTTTTTTTTTTTTACAAAGAACAAAGGAAAAGTAAGTAAAAATAAAAATGGTCACCTCTGGGTGGAAGAGGGTCTCTTGCTCAAGCTAGTCTCAAACTCCTGAGCTCAAGGGATCTGCCTGCCTTCCTGTGTTGGTCTTCCAGAGTGCTAGGATTATAGGCATGAGCTGCACCTGGCCAATTTTTTCTTCTCTTAAATATATCCATTCATTGAAAGGAAGAAGCAATCACAGCTCAGCAGCACTGATCACTTCTAGTATTCCAATTGAGGTCTCTAAATATTACTTTCTACCAAAACAGGGCCAGAGTTTTTTTAGAGAAATGACTGATTAAAAGGTAAGGGCAGAATATGTGCAAAATAAACCTGGGATGTCATACTGAGCCAAGAAGGTATTAAATATTAACATATGGCTTGGCGCCTGTAGCACAGTGGTTACGGCGTTGGCCACATACACAGAGGCCAGCGGGTTCAAACCCAGCCCGGGCCAGCTAAGCAACCATGGCAAATGAAACAAACAAAAAAAAAAGTCAGGTGTTGTGGCTACTTGGGAGGCTGAGGCAAGAGAATCGCTTAAGCCCAAGAGTTTGAAGTTGCTGTGAGCTGTGATGCCACAGCACTCTACCAAGGATGACATAGTGAGACTCTGTCTAAACCAAACAAAAAATAAACAAAAATATTAATATAACAAAGAACAAAGATATCAACTTGAAGGAACTCCTGCTGAGCAAATCTGAGCATAAAAACCCAAACTAAATAAATATATATATCTCCAAAATGATATGAAAACCCAAGCTTTACTAGTCAACAGTTGGAGGCTGCTAGGGCCCAAACTCACTACTCTGAAAACTGATAAATAAAGGGAAAGAACCAAGTATTTTTCCTGCTTTTCAATATGAAGAGAATTTCAGAGTAACCACACAGGTGAGGGAAAGGTCTTTATTAAAGAATTCCAGCTAATAAATGCAGAAGGAAATATCAGATTTAAGCAATAATCATCGATGGATGCTAACCCCATTTAGGGGAGCGACTGATAGAGGGTTTTCATAATGGAGGATCAAGTGATACCACCTGAACCCAGAGATCAATCCTAGAGTCTCCAAATGTGGGGTGGTGCCTGTGGCTCAGGGGTAGGGCTCCGGCCCCATATGCCAGAGGTGGGTTCAAACCCAGCCCTGGCCAAAACTGCAAAAAAAGAAAAAAAAAGAAATAAAGAGAGTCTCCAAATGTGTGGCAGCCAGACGTCAGTTGTCTGTTTACAACATGCAATAGGGAGTCCAGCACCACCTATGAGGTGACCTGCACAAGATCTGAATGGCATCAGGCCTCCAAGTCAGTGGTTTTTAACTGGTGTGCCCTGAGAGGATCTTAGGTGCACCACAAAAATTTTTAAAGATCATTAAATTGTTCTCAAAAGACGTTCAAAGCACAGTAAGTATATTCTTTTTTTAACTCTTCTTTTTGATCAACATAATTTAAGTGTGCCATGGAAGTTTAACTGTAGGTTCAAGTGTGTTATGAGATAAAAAAAGGTTGAGAAACACTGCTCTAGATGGAACATCCAGTTGACAGGAAATATAGGGAACAGAGAAACACATTAAATGATACAACAGAGAAGCAATCAGCCAAATCCTGGGATGTGTATATCACAGATGACGAATGACCTAGTTTCTCCAAAAATCAGTATCATGAGACAATGGGGGCATGGAGTGTTCAGAAAGTGGGTGGAAGGAGGGCATCTAGTTATAGAATAAAGACACTTAACAAGAGTCAAAACAACAAAAAAGCAAATCTAATGATGTCATTCTCTTAAAACGCTATGGGTCTTGCCCACACCTCTGGCTGTGTCTCTTACCAAGTCCCCTCTGTGCTCCTGCCACCTACAACTACATTCGCCTCCTTGAACTAGCCCATTCCTTTTCCCCCAGGTCCTCTTGCCCACTTCACCTGGCAGAAGCCTGCTCAGCCTCCTCAGCAGGGTGGACAACCCAGCCCTGCCCCAGGGTAGATCAGGCCCGCCTCCTTGTTTACACCCTCACTGCTTCCTCTAGTGAGCACAGGTGGGTATTCTTTCCAAAATCTGCCTTTCCGCCCAAGGCTTTGAAGCTACCTTTGGGCAGACACTACATCTTTCAGCAGAGTCTGACATGGAGTAGGTATGAAATAAAAATCTGCTTAACTGATGTGTGAACAAATAATATATTAACTGTGTGGTTCAATCTCCCAGGTGGGAATCTGGGGGCACACACTAAATCAAGAAGGCCCTGCTGGTCTTGACTGTGGTGGTTTGTGTGGATGATTTCTGAATACCCAGAGCCCAACCAGGCACTCAGAGGATCTGAAGCTCCCAGGAAAGGACTTACCGCCTCATGGGACTTGGGGATGGGTACGATGATGGCCAGCACACAGATAAGCTGGAAGATGGCCCCCAAGAAGAGTCCGTACCGTAGCAGGTTCTCCAGAAAAGTAGGCTCGGGCACCTCAGGAGGTGAGAAGTCCAGGTCAGAGGCCATGGCCCAAGCCCCCCTGCTGCCTGAAGTCTCTTCTGATTCTCCACTCTCCAAAGCCAACTAGTAAATGCAAAGGGTCAAGTGTCATGTTTCTACAACTGACTTTTACGCACACACACAAATGCAAGGATACAAAGCAACTGCGGGGAAATGTTAACAAGTCCAGAATCTGACAGAAGATACGTGGAGAGTCACTGAACCATTCTTTCAACTTTTTTATACGGTTGATGATTTCTAAAGATAAGGAAAATAAATAAGCAAATGCAAAAGGAAACATTTTAGTAAGAATCTCAAACACACATTCACTGAAGGTCTGCTGTGTTTCAGGCTTTGTTTATTCATTTATTTGTCATCCAGTCACTCGTGTGACAAATATTTATGGAACACCAAGCACAGAAGAGTGAGGAGAACAGCAAACCCCTGCTCTCCCGGGGTCCACATGCTCAGGACAGAGGCAGACAATGAGCACACTGAGACATGATGTGCCAGGCAGTGATAACTCTTTTGGAAGAAACGTAAGAAGAGCCTCATTTTCTTGTGTACAGGGAGACAGGTGGGGCCTCTATGAAGTACAGAGATGGAAATTAAATGGTGGGTACGCGCGGTGAGAGAGTGAGCCCTGCCTGTTCCTGAGAGAAGCACGTTCCAGACCGAGAGAAAAGCAAGTATGGAGGCTCCGGGGTGGGGATATGAGGTCAATACATAGTGAGGCCAGAAATCATCACTACATATGTGGTCAATTGACTTTCTTTCTTTTTTTTTTGAGACAGAGTCTTACTATGTCGCCCTCGGTAGGGTACCATGGCATCACAGTCACAGCAACCTCAAACTCTTGGGCTTAAGTGATTTTCTTGCCTCAGCCTCCTAAGTAGCTGGGATTACAGGTGCCCACCACAATGCCCGGCTATTCTTTTGTTGTTGTTGTTGTCGTCGTCATTGCTGTTTAGCAGGCCTGGGCCAGGTTTGACCATCCAGCCCTGGTATATGTGGCCGGTGCCCTAACCACTGAGCAATGGGCACCAAGCCATTGTCAATTGACTTTCAAATAAGGGTACCAAGACCATTCCTGGGAAAAAGTCTTTTCAATAAATAGTTGGGAAACTATTTATTGAAATATTCACATTCAAAGGAATAAAGTTGGATACTCAGAAAAGAATCAAGGGGAAATGTTCATGACATAAAATTTGTGATGATTTCTTGCAGATGACATCAAAGCATAAGCAACAAAAGAAAATATAAATTACACTTCACATCAAATTAAACTTTTATGCTTAATAGGACATCATTGAGAGAGTAAAAAGACAACACAGAAAATGAGAGAAGATATTTTTAAATCTTAAGTGTCTAGTACCCAGAATATATAAAGAACTACAAGGGACTGGGTGCAGTGGCTTACACTTATAATCTCAGCATGTTGGGAGGCCAAGGAAGGAGGCCAGGATTTCAAGACCAGCCTGGGCAATAGCGACACCCCCATCTCTACAAAAAATAAAAAATAAAAAAATTAGCTGGGTATGGTGGCATGAGCCTATAGTCCCAGCTACTCAAGAGGCTGAGATGGGACAATTGCTTGAACCCAGGAGTTTGAGGTTGTAGTGAGCTGTGATCATGCCAATGCACCCTAGCCTTGCAACAGAGCAAGATGTTATCTCTTTAAAAAATTTTTAAAATAACTACAACACAACAAAAATCAGAACAACCTAATTAAAAGTGGACAAAGGACTTGAATAGACAATAGACCCTTTCAAGTATGTCTTGAATATATTTGCATACATACATTCATGTATATGTATAGCTCCAAAAAAGAGATACAAATGGCCAATAAGCACATGAGAAGATGCTGAGCATCATGAGTTGTTAGGAAATGCAAATCAAAACCATAACAACTTTTTCTTTGGCCTAGGCATAGTGGCTCACTGCTGTAAATCTAGCACTCTGGGGGGCTCAGGTGGGAGGATCATTTAAGATCAGGAGTTCAAAGACCAGCCTGAGCAAGAGTAAGACCCTATTTCTACTAAAAACAGAAAAAATTAGCCAGGCATGTAGTGGGTACCTGTAGTCCCAGCTACTTGGGAGGCTGAGGCAAGAGGATTACTTAAATCTAAGAGTTTGAGGCTGCTGTGAGCTGGGCTGAAGCCATGGCACTTTAGCCTGCAGTAACAGTGAGCAGGATTCTGTCTCAAAAAAATAAAAAATAAAAAACAAGGAGGCACCACTTCATACCAAATAGAATGGTCACTAATAAAGGAAAATAAGTGTTGGTAAGAATCTAAAGGGATGATTCACACACTGTTGGCCGAAATGTAAAATGGTACAGCCCCTGTAGAAATTATTTTAGGGGTTCCTCAAAAAGTTAAAATAGAATTATCAGCTAAGTGCCCGTAGCACATTGGTCACAGTGCCAGCCACATACACTGAGGGTGGCGGGTTTGAACCCGACCCCAGCCAACTAAACAACTGCAACAACAACAACAAAAAATAGCCTGGCATTGTGGCGGGTGCCTGTAGTCCCAGCTACTCGGGAGGCTGAAGGAAGAGAATTGCTTAAGCCCAGGAGTTTGAGGTTGCTGTGAGCTGTGATGCCTTGATACTCTACTGAGGGTGACATAGTGAGACTCTGTCTCAAAAAAAAAAGAAAAAAAATAGAATTATCATATGACCTAGAAAATCCACTTCTAGTATATACCCAAAAGAATTACAGCAAGGACTCAGATACCAAATAGCAGCATTGTTCACAACAGACAGAAAACGGAAACAACTAAGTTCATCAGCAGATGAACGGACACACAAATGTAGCATATCTGTACAATGAAATATTAGCCTTAAAAAGGCACAAAGTCCTGATGCACGCTACAACATGGATGAACCTGAAAAACATTATGAACTGTGAATAAATAGTATGCAAAATAAGCCAGACACAAAAGGACATTGATTCCACCTACACAAGGTACATACCTAGAGCAGGCACATTCATAGAGACATAAAGTAGAATACAGGTTACCAGGGGTAGGGGACAGGGGAACTGGGGAACTGGGGAGTTTAATGGGAATATAGAGTGTCAGTTTTGGAAGATGAAAAGGTTCTGAAAATAGCAGTGATGATTACATAACACTGCAAAGGCCACTGAATTTTATACTTAAAAATGGTCAAAATGGTAAGTTTTGTCATATATATTTTACCACAATAAAAAAATTCATCTGTTTCTTTCTACTTTTTATTTAATTATTTTTTTTGAGACAGTCTTAACTCTGTCGCTGGAGATAAGAGTGCCACAGCATCAGCCTTGCTCTCAGCAACCTCAAATTCCTAGGCTCAAGTGATCCTATCTCAGCCTCCCACGTAGCTGGGACTACAGGTGCCTAACACAATAGCTGGCTGATTTTTCCATTTTTAGTAGAGACGGACTTCGATGTTACTCAGGCTGGTCTTGAACTCCTGAGCTCCAGGGATCCTCCTACCTTGGCCTCCCAGAGGGCTAAAATTACAGGTGTGAGCCACTGTTACTTGGCCTCTTTTTACTTTTTAAATGTGGCTACTGGAAAATGTAGCTAGTTACTAAAATTACACATGTGACCTGTATGTAACTTCTGTGGGATGGCTCTGGGCTAAAGGGACTGTCGTAAAGACCTTCCTCTAAACTGTCACTGAGTCTTCACTGCTTTGCACCATGTTTCCAACATGAAGTGACTGAAGATAATAAAAATAACCTCCTAAATAGACAGAGTGGGACTTAATACAAATGAGCATTGCTTCCTTTTCAACCTGGTCATGTCGGGTCATGTGCCTGGGCCAACAGGGTGTTCACTGTTCACACCAGTTCTGTCCACTTTGAGAATGACCTTCACAGCCAGAGGCTTTTTTTTTTTTCCTAACAGAATCCTCAGAACTGGCAGTCTTCATCCTCCCAGGAAGGATTTGACTTCTGGAAAAAATCCAACATCACCTGATTCCAAGTGTGCTGAATCAGGTGGGGCATGAGCTCAGGAATACCATTTTTGGTCAAATACAAAGTATGACGCTCCGACTCCAGGCAGATTATTTGGGGCGGCTAAACTGGCCAAGTAAATGCCAGGGTAGCTGCAAGAACAGCTTCAGAAGAGGAACCTATGGCTTCTACAGGAAACTGCACCGGGAATACCAAGATTTTTAAAAGTGTGCTAATTTCTTCAGTTACACCTCATTAAGTGTACATTTTTAGAAATGCCCTTGACCCCAAGCTTTATGCTTAAGGGTGTAACAAGGCTACTTATAAGCCTACTAGGCTTATAGATACTCAGATTTATTAGTCACTAACAACAACATTGTTATAAATATTTGGCGTAACACAGAAAGATGGGACAAGGGTCCGGAAGCAGCAGGCACAAACCCTATCAGCAAGTAAGTGGCTACACTTTGGGCTCATCTCTTGGCCTCTTGGAGACTTGATGTTCTCAGAAGCCAGGTGACAATGATAGCTATTCAAACTTATAATACATTTAGGCTTTTTTTTTAATGGCCATTAGGCAATACACACCAAGAGCCATAAGAGTGATTATACCCTTTGACTGAATAACTTACTTCCTAGAATTTATAGTAAGGAAACAATTAAAAACAAGAAAAAGCCCCCAGACACAAAAAAGTCCATGGCAGTGCTATTTGTAACAATGAAAAACAGGAAGTAACTGAAGTGTCCAACAGTAAGGAAGCAGTTAACTCAATTATGATGCATCATAGTATAATCCCCCTTCACTAACATGGCAGATATGAACACTGTGTATCAGGTCAGTGGAAAGTCATTTGAAAATAATAGTAATTGTAAAAGTAAGCAATTGTATAAACACTGTAATTGCAACCATCTATAAGCTGATTTCACTAGCTAAAGATCAAAAGAAGCCATAGGAAAATGTAAACAGTTGCTATTAAGGTGAAGGAGTCCTAGAGTTGTAATTTTTTGGAATGTTATTCAAACAATAAATACAATTTAAAAGAAATGCATGCCCTATCTATTTTTTTCACAAGACTTTTGTTCAGGTACAATGAAGCACTGACCAACAAAGCTTTCTGCAGTGATGGACACTGTGTTGTGCTCTCCAGATGGGAGCCACAGCCACATGTGGCTACTGAGTACTTAAATGTGGTTACAGAGGAACTGAATTTTTAATTTCAATTTTATTTAACTTTAATGATAAATAGTCACATGGGGCCAAAGGCTCCAACAGTGGACAGCACAGGTGTAATAAGAAGGTGGCTGTGAAAAGGTGCTGGAAAACATAAAATGCTCTCTGTATTATGTATGCTATAAAACTCACCTAGTTTCCCTGCACTTCTGTGTTTTATTTCCCAGCCCCTAATTCTGGGTTTTCCTTTGCTGATTGTAGAAAGCCACACTCATCCTTCAGATCTCAACTGGGTGGCAGTTGTCCCTTGACTTGCTGTGACAGGCTGTTACCTACCCCCCTGCCATTGCTACAGCAAAGTAGCGGGCAGATCATATGCCAGGTGTTGTGGACCAAACTTTACAGTCAGCATCTCATTCATTTCATGATCACTCTGCAAGATATTCCCAATGAGGATGGAGAAACTGAGGCTTAGGTTATATGACCTACCCAGGGATAATTGGCTGGTGAGTGGCAAACTCAGGATACAAACAGGCTGGTTTCTCCAGAGCCAGAGCTCTTACCCAAACTGCTGGCTATGACCCATCAGTGAGCCATGAAACCATAGCTGCAAGCAGCACTTTTTCTTTATTAGCCAGTACTTTGATTAAATTAGTGACAATAGAAAGTATCGAGGTGTATCACATTAGTAAGGGCCAGGATTATGTCCTGAAACTTTTTTTATATACATCTATATCCAAGTATGTATGTCTTGGATCAAATTTTAAAATGTATATCTTGGCTGGGCGCAGTGGCTCATGCCTGTAATCCCAACACTCTGGGAGACCAAGGCAGATGGACTGCCTGAGCTCTTGAGTTGGAGACCAGCCTGAGCAAGAGAGAGACCCTGTCTCTGAAAAATAGCCGGGTATTGTAGTGGATGTCTGTACTCCTAGCTACTTGGGAGGCTGAGGCAAGAGAATCACTTAAGCCCAAAAGTTTGAGGTTGCTGTGAGTTATGACACCAAGCACTCTACCGAGGGGCAACAAAGTGAAACTCTCTAAAAAAAAAAAAAAAATTATATACATATATATAAACACACACACACACATATCTTACTGTTTGAGAAATATTACACTGAAATCTATTTTTTACTTGATCCACTGTAATCTCTTGGATAGCAGGGACTCTGGGTCCATTTTGAGTTTATCCCCAGACCTGACTCATAAATTTTTGGTAAATGACAAAGCCTATGCCTCTGTTTCTACTTTTAAAGCAAAAGCAGATGCCTCAACCAACTGCATCAATTAACAATGAGGAAGCTGGGTGTGGTGGCTCATGCCTGTAATCCTAGCACTCTGGGAGGCTGAGGTGGGTGGACTGCTTTGAGCTCAAGAGTTCGAGACCAGCCTGAGCAAGAGTGAGACCATGTCTCTACTAAAAAATAGAAAAATTAGCTGGGCATTGTGACTGGCACCTTTAGCCCCAGCTATTCAGGAAGCTGAGGCAAGATCTGTTGAGCCCAAGAGTTTGAGGTTGCTGTGAGCTGTGATGCTGCCATGGCACTCTACCCAGGGTGACAGAGTGAGACTCTGTCTCAAAAACAAAACAAAACAAAACCATGAGGAAAAGGAGCTAAGAGGCCATTAGGCTTCCTTAGGCTTTCCCGGCTAGTTAGGGCAGGGCTGACTATTCTGGTCTCTGGTCCTTTGATGCTCCAGACATGCTTTCAGAGCAGAAGTTGGTTTTTTTCCCACCCATTGGGGGAATTACATACCTCTAAAAAGTGCATACTCATTTATTACCAAACATGGCAAACACTTTCATGAAGTTATTGGCCATTTTGAGGCTCATCCCTGAATACCAGACACTGGTGGTCTAAGACATTCATTCACTGAACAAATATTTAAATTTTTTTTTTTTTTTTTTTTTTTTTTTGCAGTTTCTGGCAGGGGCTGGGTTTGAATTGGAAGCACTCAACACACACACACATACACGTATAATGGGGTTTTACAAGCAAATATAGAGGAAGAGGTTGCTACTTTACATGAGGTAGTCAGGGAAGGGCCTCTCTGAAAAGGTGACATTTCAGAAGAGGCAAGAAGAAATCAAAGGAATAAGTCATTTAAATATCTGCTAGAAATAAAATAAATATCTGCTAGAGTATCCCAGGATAGAGGAACAGCAGACAAAAATCCTGAGATGGAAATAAGCTTCACAATCAAAAAGAAGTATACAGAGCAAGCTCCAGGCCATTATGAGGACTTTGGCTTTTTCTGAGTGAAAGAGGAGTTCTGGAAGATTTTTAGAAAAGAAATTACATGATCTGACCCATTTCAAAAGGGTCCGTCTGGCTGCTAGGTGGACAACAGTCTACAGGGAGACGAGCAGATGCAGGGAGACCAGTTAAGAACCTACTTTAGGGCACTGGCCATGTACACCAGGGCTGGCAGGTTCAAACCTGGCCTGGACCTGCTAAGCAAACAAACAAACAACAACAACAAAAAAAAATAGCTGGGCATCGTGGAGGGTACCTGTAGTCCCAGCTACTTGGGAGGCGGAGGCAAGATAATCCCCTAAACCCAAGAATTTGAGGTTGCTGTGAGCTATTACGCCACAGCACTCAATCGAGGGCGACACAGTGAGATTCTGTCTCAAAAAAATAAATAAAAAATAAAGGGAGGCGCCTGTGGCTCAATGGAGTAGGGCACTGGCCCCATATGCCGGAGGTGGCAGGTTCAAACCCAGCCCTGGTCAAAAACTGCAATAAATAAATAAATAAAATAAAATAAATATCCATAAATTCATACTGATGCAAAAAAAAGACTGAAAAAGTAAACATAAATGAAGGACAACAGACAAATTTCCTACGGAGAAGAATCCTAAATAATTTATATACTCTGCTTGTAAATGGGAGGTATAATTCCACACTCTAATGTGGGAAGAAAAGTAACCTTACAGTGGAAAAGCTTGATTACTTCCTCAAGTCTAAGTTAACATCCACAGTGGTAATACACACAGATAGCATGTACCATTGATATGTTATGATAAACACTTTACTTTTGGGGTCTTCCTCCTCAAAACCCATAACCCCAGCATTATCGTGACAAAAATAGACAAATGCCAAGTGAGGGTCATTAGCAAAATACCTGACCTATAATTCTCAAAACTATCAAGATCATCTAAAATAAGGAAAAGTCTAGCCAGGCACTGGGAATCATGCCTGTAATCCCAAGCACTCGGGAGCCCCAGATGAGAATATCTCTTGAGACTAGGAGTTCAAGACCAACCTGGGCAACACAGCAAGACTCCTATATCTACAAAAAAAAAAAAAAAATTAGCCAGGTTTGGTGGTACATGGCTATAGTCCTAGGTAATCAGGAGACTAAAGCAGGAGATCACTTGAGCCCAGGAATTCAAGGCTGCAGTGAGCTATGATCACTCCATTGCACTCCAACCTGGGTGACAGAGACCAGTGAGTCTCTAAAAATAAAGAAAGAAAGAAAAGAAAAGAAAGGCGGCGCCTGTGGCTCAGTGAGTAAGGCACCGGCACCATATACCGAGAGTAGTGGGTTCAAACCCAGCCCCAGCCAAACTGCAACAACAACAAAAAAATAGCCAGCTGGGCCTTGTGGCAGGTGCCTGTAGTTCCAGCTACTCAGGAGGCTGAGGCAAGAGAATTGCCTAAGCCCAAGAGCTGGAGGTTGCTGTGAGCTGTGAAGCCACCACTCTTTACCAAGGGCGACAAAGTGAGACTCTGCCTCTTAAAAAAAAAAAAAAAAGAAAAAAAAGAAAGAAAAGAAAAAACAAGGAAAGCCTGAAAAACATCACAGAGAAGGGTGGTGCCTGTGGCTCAAAGGAGTGGGACGCCGGCCCCATATACCAGAGGTGGTGGGTTCAAACCTGGCCCTGGCCAAAAACTGCAAAAAAAAAAAAAACATCACAGAGAAGAGAAGCCAAAGGAAACATGATTGCTAAACGTAATGTGGTATCCTGGATAAGATATTGGAACAGAAAAAGGACATTAGGAGAAAAGTGAAGAAATATGAATAAAATATAGATTTTAGTTTATAATAGTGTATCTATGTTGGTTCATTAATTGTGGCAAATGTACCACACTAATGTAAGATGTTAACAATATGAGATATAATGTAAGATGTTAACAATATGAGATATAATGTAAGATGTTAATAACAGGGGATGCTGGGTGTGAGATATATGGGAACTCATGGAAGTATCTTTGCAGTAACTCTGTAAAGCTAAAATTGTCCTGAAATAAAAAGATTACTGAAGAAATAGAGGGACTTTACCTAACAAATGCAATCAGTGTAACCTGGTTTCTTGTACCCTCGATGAATCCCCAACAATTAAAAAAAAAAAAAAAGATTATTGAAGAAATAAGGAATGGGTCAACATTTCAAAATACATAAGCATATAACCACTGAGAAACTTTAGACTTGGCAAATACTAACTATATCTTCTCTAAGACTAAAAAACCCCACATTCCAAAATTGCCAAAGGTTTCACTACCTTCCAATGTTGTATAGTGTGCTGATAGGGAATTCCCGACTTCTAACAAAGCCATTTTAAAATTCTGTCAACTGCAACAGACTGGGGGATAGAAAACCATTGTCAGGAGTCACTGCCTTACGGAATACCCGGACTAGTTTAACAAATTCCCAAGAATTGCTCAAAACTGGTTAGAATTTTGTTCTATGGAAAGCTAAACCATTTCTCAAGGTGAAGTCACAACTGGTAGCGGGTAGGCTGAAACTGATACGCAAATGTCCTGCAAAACATAATCAATCCCAATCTGTTGTCATCATTTGAAGTGTGAAACTTCTCAAATTTATTTCTCACTTCTCTTTAAAATAATTAATCCAACAAACGCACCGCGCACCTACTACGCGCTTTACATCCACCATCTCCTTCCAGCTTCAGCCACTGTGCCCATTTTACAGATAAGAAAACTGAGAACCAAGGAGGAAAAGTGCAACACGGAGCACATTCAAGGTTCGAACTCCAGAAAGACTGCGGAGCTCAGGCTTCTCTTAATGGTCCACCGTGGGAGGAAAGGCCCTGATACCGGCCTTAAACAGCCCTCAGCTGTCCCAAGCCCCAAGCCAGACCAGGCCAGACCCTCCGCTTCCCACCCTGGGCCTCAAACTCCACTCTGCAAGTAACTTTCTACAGAGAACCATAGGAAGTTATTTACGCAGCGCGCGGGGCTACGCCCGGGCCCGCTGAGTAGCGCCGCTGGGACATGCGGGCCAAGCCACCGCTCCGGAGCCCGCTTCCTCCCGAGTTCCCACCGCAGCGCGGACTACGCCCAGACCCGCAGCCGCGGCCTAGCCGCCGGCGCCGCGGAACTCACCTCCCGCGCCGCCGCGCCGCTCCCCCGGAAGCGGATCCCGGCAACCCCGGAAGTGACGTGCCTTGAGCAACACGTGGGCTCAACTCCGCCCGCGTTGCTATGGTTGTGGCATGGCTGCTAGCTTTCCTTAGACTTTTGGAGCTGCTTTGTGGGTTTGAGCTGGACGGAGAGGTCTGGAGAAGTTAAATCCACCCTGTGTTGATTCACCAAGCTTCTTTGTTACTCATCCCAGTTCATCAGGCCTTCATAGAAACCTTAATTCTATGCCAGGCCCTGAGCTAGGAGCCTACTATCCAGGGAGGAGACAAATACATTTTATAATGTTCAAAAAAAAAACATTCACCAAGCAGTTTGAGCTTGGCACTTAGAGTACAGTGCGGAACCAGACAGACGCAGTCTCTGCCTTGGTGGAGCTTACAGTCTATTGGAGGGAGACAGTCTAAAATAATTAGATGAACATGTAATCATACATGAGTAGTATTTGGAAGGCAAAAAATAGCCAGAGGATTCTGTGGAGTGTTATGGAATGGATGAGGAAAGTATTAATAACAGGAGAAAAGAAACCTAATTTAGCTCATAGTACCAACCTCTGTGGACCCAAATAATTCTTAACACCTGTAGTCACACAGTGACTAGGGCTGATCCCTATAATCCAGGGTATTTGTGGAAGTCATGGAGCATGAGTTCCAAAATAAAGTCAAAAGACACTGCAACTTTCTCTTTGCTCTCGATCATGTTGTGAGGACACTTAAGCAGTCCTATGGAGAGGTTCACATGGGTAGTAACTAAGCCTTCTTGCCAACAACCAACTCCAGTTTGCCAGCCATGTACGTGAGCCCCTTGGAGAGTGGATCCTCCAGCCCAGTCAAGCCTTCAAATCACTGTGACCCTAGCCAAAACCTTTAATATAACCTCGTGAGAGATCTTGAGCCAGAAACACCCAGAAAAGTCACTTGAATTTCTCACCCACAGAAATGTGAAATAAATACTTTTGTTTTAAGCTCCTAAGTGTCAAGGTAATTGTTTCTACAACATAGGTAACTAATAGAGGACAAAGGAGCAGAGGTTGGATGTCTGAGATTCACAAAAGGAAGAGGCTTATCTTACCTTCAAGACATTTACTCTTTCTTGGAAGACACAGCAGAAGAAATTCTCTCAGCATTCTCTCATCCCATATTATGTGAGATGGTATGGGGGACCCAAAATACATAATTCAGTCCTTCATTTATTCACTCAGCAAATATTTATGGAGTTTCTTCTCTGGAACATGCACTATGAAACTGGGAAGACATTGGTGGGCAGGGAGGTCTCTACCCTCACTGTCCTTGCAGAGTAGAGGTTTATGTCTGTCACACCCACTAAATCAATCACACCAATAAATGTATTCTTATAAACCATGAGATGTGTTAGGAGCAAGGAAGGGGGAACAATAAGATAATAAATACCATGGGAGATACAACCAAGAGAGGGTGAATAGGGAAGTCCTCTCTGAGGAGGTAGCGTTTAAGGTAAGAAATGAAGAATGAGTAGGAATTTGACCACAAAGAGAAGGAGGAAAGAACAAAGTAGGGGTTGGAAGGTTTGGATTGTGGGAAAGTGCTTGGATCATAAGAATAGTTAGGGGGTGGCACTGAGGCCTGAAGGGTACAGATATTGAGGACAGGACTTGGTACTTACCCTGGAGGGGCTCACTGTGGGGTGTGGATGAAGAGAGTGTTTTATGTGTTTGTGTCCCCTGAGAGGACACAATATCTCAGACTATGATCTTATTTGGAGATAGAATCTTTGCAAAGATGATCAAATTCAAAAGAGGTTGTTAGGGTAGGTCCTAATCCAATATGACTGGTGTCCTTATGAAAAGGGGAAATGTGGACACAGAGGCACCCTGGAGGGGGAAGGTCATGAGAAGATAAAGGCAGATATCAGGGTGAAGTTTCCACAGCCAAGGAACACCAAAGAATGCCAGCAAACCATCAAAGACTGGGAAAGAGGATTGGAACAGAGTTCTCATAGCCCTCAGAAAGTACTGACAGACTTCTTAATGTCAGATTCCCAGACTCCAGAGCTGAGAGAAAATACATATCTGTTGTTTAAGCCACTCTGTTTGTGGTACTTTGTTACAACAGCCCTAGCATACTAATACCTGTATGCAGGTGCTTTGAAACATGTTGTTGTCTATATCCAAATGTAAAAAATCCCCAGTGCGATTGCTGATGCACAGCTACTTTCTCATTCTCTGGAAGCTCCCAGAGGCCTCCAGCTGAGTTTTGCTCATCTCTGTGGCCTGCGTGTCTCCATTAATGCTATGGTGTAATGGAGAGCTTTGTGGCATGCTTATTCCTCACCATGATATCTATGTGAGACACAGTGTTTGCACCATCAAGCATAAAAAGTTAAAAAAAGCATGATGTGTGCTCTGGAAAAAAAAATTCTAAACTGGATTAATAGTTAACTAGGTGAGCCAGTTTAGTAAATAATAATTATAGCTGCCAATTTTTTTTTTTAAGCAGCTATGCTGAAAATGAGCCCCGTGTGCTTGGCTCTATAGCTGCCACTCATGTATTCACTAGATGCCGAGCACTTTACATACATTGATATTTGTAAAGCATCCCTGTAAAGTAGGTATTAAGATCCCCATTTGTAGGTGAAGAAACCTAGGGCTGGAAACTTCCCCAGGAGACCATGTGCTTAACCATTGCACCACTGAGCCAACCCATGCAAGCCAGATGAGTGCTATGGCCATGCCAGCTCTCGGAAGACAGGAAGGAGCCACGGGGACTACGGTGTCTGGGAAGGTTTCATGAGGGAAGAGGCTTGATGTGGGTTTCAGCTGATGGATTTGGACATGGGATAAGGAAAGTAGGGATGCGGATTTGCTTTCCCGAGTCATTGCCTTTGCTGGTCTTTCTGCCTTGAATGTTCTCTACTCCAGGCTCATTTCAAGACAGGCTCATTCTCGTCTCTTAGCCCAAGTATCACTTTTGCAGGGCTTCCCTGATCATCCTTTATAACGGACTGCTTTTCTTTTTTTTTTGACCGGGGCTGGGTTTGAACCCGCCACCTCCGGCATATGGGGCCATGCCCTACTCCTTTAAGCCACAGGTGCCACCCATAAAGTTTTTTTTTGGTTTTTTATTTTTATTTTTTTTTTCCAGGGCCGGGTTTGAACTCGCCACCGCAGGTATATGGGGCCGGCGCCTACTCCTTGAGCCACAGGTGCTGCCCTGCTTTTCTTGTTTTTGTTTTTTTCGTTGCAGTTGTCATTGTTTAGGTGGCCCGGGGCAAGTTCGAACCTACTACTCTTAGTGTACATGGCTGGCAACATAACCACTGTGCTATGGGCACCAAGCCCTGACTGCTTTTTTTTCTTAAAGTTTTTTTTAGAGAGAAAGTCTCACAATGTTGCTCAGGTTAGTCTCAAACTCCTTGCCTCGAGCAATCCTCCCACCTCAGCCTCCCAAAGTTCTAGAATTACAGGCATGAACCATGGCTCCCCGATGAAATCCGATTGCTTTTCCTAAAGATGGCTGAGGCAGAATTTCCCATCCCACATGCCCTGCTCTCCAGAGGTTTCTCTGACCAATAGACTACTGTAGAAGGTACACTGTGTCAGTTTTAAGCATGGCACTTACCTGGCCTGGAAGTTAGCCACCACATCATAAGTATGACTATCCTGAGACCACTACCCTGAGACCACTACCCTGAGACCACTGAACTGTGAGAAGTCCAAACCAGGTGGGGTGACACGCCAGGGAGCATCCAGCACCAGACTCAGTAAGTTGTCTTGGACAGGTGGAGAAATGGGTAGGCATGTGATAAAAATTAACGTGGGTAGAATGTTAAACGTAGAATCCAGGTGGTAGGTATGTTTGTTGTCCAATCGTTTTTACTTTTCTATAGATTTGAAATTTTTCATTATAAAATTTAATTTTTTTTTATTTATTTATTTTTGAAATAGCATGGCACTTTGTCATCCTGGGTAGAGGCATAGTCATAACTCACAGTAACCTCAATCTCTTGGGCTTGAGCAATCCTCTTTTTTTTTTTTGAGATAGAGTCTCACTTTGTCACCATGGTTAGAGTGATGTGGCATCACAGCTCACAGTAACCTCAAACTCTTGGGCTCAAGCGGTTCTCTTGCCTCAGCCTCCTGAGTAACTGAGACTACAGGCGCCTGCCACAATGCCTGGCTATTTTTCAAGATGAGGTCTCACTCTGGCTCAGGCTAGTCTCGAACACATGAGCTCAGGCAATCCACCCGCTTCGGTCTCCCAAGTACTAGGATTACAGGTGCGAGCCAACAAAGTCTGGCCTTGAGCAATCCTCTTGCCTCAGCCTCCCAAGTAGCTGGGACTACAGGCACCTGCCATAATGCTTAGCTATTTTTTCTATTTTTAATAGAGATGGCATCTTGCTATTGCTCAGGCTGATCTTGAACTCGTGAGCTAAAGCAGCCCACCTGCCTCAGCCTCCCAAGAGTGCTAGGATTACAGGCAGGAGCCACAGCACCCAGCCTCATTATAAAATTTTGGACGGCAAACAGCCATTTTGGAAGAGGATTCTCCATCTTCTGACATCTCAGCAGACACCACACGGAACAGAAATGGACCCCAGCCCAGCCTTACCCAGAGTCCTGACCCCAATAACTCACAAGCTCCATAAATGAGTTGATTAAGTCTCTAAGTTATGGGTTGTAGATAACAGCAACTCTCTTTCTAAGCAAACCTCCCTTGCTTTCTGTCATGGCTTCCTGCCTATTGCAGTTACCACAATCTGTAATTCTCTTGTCTGCTGACCTGTTTATTAGCAATCTCTCCCCACTAGAATGTAACCTTTACTCCCTTTGTTCACTCCTGTCTCCCAGCACCTAGCATGCTTCCTGGTTCTTGTTGATACATATGAATGTTTGCTGAGTGACAAACTGGGACCAGAAGAGGAGTCCTTCTGAAGGGTAATGTGACTTAATATTGAGTTCACAGAGTGGGGGCGTGCAGGTATTTGTTACTTGAGCTGCCCAACCTCTGGGCCCCCATTTGTGGGAGCCCTAGGAAGCAGGGAGATATGGTAGATGTATCTCTCAGTCCTGCTGGAGTATGGACTGTAGATCTGACCATGACCAGTCAGAAGCTCCCAGCCCCAACTCTGAATCAAGAGGCAGAGATGCCAGCTGCAAGGGTCAGTCAGAGGCAGTGGTGAGTCTAGAGTCCAGGGCCTGTTCAGAACAGGTGGTTCACCCTGCAAGATCTTGACCACACTTGACCCTGGATGGTTTCTCTCTGAGCCTGGTTACCACAGTGTTCCCATCAGCTCCTTCTCACCTTAGGTTCAGCTCCAACATGAAACCAAGAACGCTGAGCATGGTGGAGCCTGCTGAATACACAATGCAGGACCACAACAAGGGACCGCTCTTCTCCAGGCAGTGGGGGCATCTTCCAGGGCTAGAAAGTCCGATGACATTTTCATCTTGGAGCCAATGTGGTCCAGACAGCAGTGGGGACTCACCCCATTCCAAGCTCTTTCTCTGGGCCTCCAGAAGCCTCATAACAGATAACCAATTTTGATTGTTCAAGGCCTGCTTGCCTCTTGCTTCCTATAAGGTATGAACTCAGGGCTGGATTCCATGCCCATGTGTGTGTAAACCAGGGCCTGTGCTCTAGGATCTCCCAGCAGTTGTGCTGCAAAGGAAGACATATTTACATTTCGGTGCTGGGCTCATTAGAGAGGTCATCGAACAGTATTTGCATCAGAAGATAAATCACATGTCAACCCTTCAGAGGGTCTGCCCTTCCCAGGAAAAGCTAAAAGCCCTGATCTGTTTTCAAGACCCAAGATTTCCTGCAGTTCTGAAATCTGAAAAGCTTTGTTCAGCAGGCATCTGTTGAGGACCAACTAACTGTACGTCAGATAAACCCTGGGACAAAACCTTGGGCTTTGGTGGGGGAAGACAGGCATAGAAATGAACTAGCAGGAGCTTTTGAGTTCTACTAGAGAAGTATGCAGAGTAACAGGGAACCCAGGAGAAGCATCAGACTCTGCCTTTGGCAATCACAGAAGCCGCCTCAGAGTTGGTGACATTCAATCTCCACGAGGAGGACACAGCCAACACTCAGGCCAGGAGACACAGTCCCACTTCCCCTGGGGAGAGGCTGCAGAAATTCATCTCTGAGGCACTTCAGTCATGAAAGCAGCACAAACTTCACGTGCGTCCAACATGTGGATGGGATTAGTTATATTTATTAAGTGCCCCATTAAACTTGGCTCTGGGTGACAGCACTGTTGGTTCCCTGGGTTAAGTCTGCGCTAAATATTCAATTATACACAGCACAAGGAGAATCATTTTTGATGGGGATTAGTCTGCTTGTCCTGTGAAGGCATTTTTCCAGCTGAATGACAATGGTATCTTTAATTGTGTGGTGTTTTCCTCTTGAGGGATTTTAAGCCAGACCACCTCCCAGAAGGAGAGGGAAACTGGGTGTCATCACCTCCATTTTGTGGTTGGGTGAACTCAGTAAAGAGATCTGGCCCTGGCCACATAAGCTGGAATCTTACTCCTCCTTCAGGGCTCAGCTCAAATTACCTCTGCCCTGAAGATTTTTTAGTTGCCTCTTCACAATTTCCAGGCAGCAAGCATCTGACGCTGAAAGCAGCCCTGGCTTAAGGAAAATAGCTGAGGCCTCACTGCGCACAGGGACATTTGTGGACATTTGCCCTGCATTCTTTCACTTGATCCTCCCAGCAATCCCAAGGGAGTGTTTCCCTGTCACAGCTGGGGAAACTGAGGCATGAGAAGTTGAGCGATGGCTTTAGGATTATACAACCAACAAGTATTAGAGCCAGGAGTCAAAGCCAGGTCTCCAAGTCCATTGTCTTAACCACAGAAGCGTGGTCTGTTGATGTGTTCATTTATTCAACAGGTATTTATTGAGTACCTACTATATACCCACTACTTGCTAGAACTATAGTACTTGCTAGGGATGCAAATATGGTCCTCGGCCCAACAAAGATTACTATCTAGCAGGGAAGATAGATTTTAAATATTCTTTTTTTCTTTTTGCAGTTTTTGGCCAGGGCTGGGTTTGAACCCGCCACCTCTGGCATATGGGGCCTATGCCCTACTCCTTTGAGCCACAGGCACCGCACAGAAGATAGATTTTAAAAACTTCTACAAACGACAATTTAATTGCATATAAGGCATCAGGCAATGTTAACAGAATTTAACTGAACTAGTTAAGACAGGAAAAGAAATTGGGTCTCTGATGGCTCTTTCTTTTCTGTAATTTTGGGGGTGTAGGATCAGTCAATTCTTCCTTTCTTCTTATATTCTGTAGCTAAGCAACGTATAAGGATGCCAATATTTGCTTTGGGAACTTCCATAGGTCACCTCCCTTTATGAATCATAGCTTTTCCAGCTATAAAATGAGGACAAAAATAGCAAAAGTCTAGAAGCAGCCCAAATACTCACCAAGAGGGGACTGCTTAAATAAATGGTAGTGCATCTGCACTACAGGGTGTGTAGTGCAGATGCACTACAACTATTAAAAAGCACGCGATGATTCTAAATGTTGGAAAAGGATCCCTAAGACTTATTGAGCCAAGGAGACAAGGTACAGAGCAGGGAGTATGAAGTGCCGCCTTTCATGTAAATAAAAAAGGGGAATGGAGGTAAAGGAACAGCCTTACATGTGCACAGGCGGTCTCAGTAAGGAGGCATAAGAAACAGATAATGGAGGGCCAGGGGCTGTGGCTCATGCTTGTAATCCCAGCACTTGGGGAGGCCAATGCGGCTAGGATTACTTGAGCTCAGGAGTTCGAGACCTGCCTGAGCAAGAGCAAGACCTGCCTCTAAAAATAGCCCAGCATTGTGGCAGGTGCCTATAGTCCCAGCTACTTGGGAGGGGACTCAAGTCTCTTGAAGCAAGAGAATCGCTTGAGCCCAAGAGTTTGAGGTTGCTGTGAGCTACGACACCATGGCATTCTATCCAGGATGCCCCCACCAAAAAAACAGGTAATGTGATCCTCCTCCCCAGGAGGGGACCTGGTCCCCAGAGTTGTGAGGAGACTTACTGTCAACATGCACCAACTTGTACCTTTTGAATTTGCGCTCTGTGCACATACCTTCTTGAAACACGAATTAATCAATTCAAGAAAATTTTTAATGCAACATTTTGATGGGGATAAAAAATGCAGTCAAATAACTCCACTCACATCAGCTACATTCTGGTAGTATTGTTAGTTTTAAAGGAGAGGTCAGATGTGCCAGTCTCTCGGAAACGATTAGAACACGTGTTGCTCCTAATGAGATGAGAGAGTAAGAAGGGGGTCAAACAGAGAAGAGGAGTAAGGAGGAGAAAAAGACAAAAGAAACAAAGAGGCGGTGGTAGGAAGAATGATCTGCACAGTGAAAATCCACAATTGCTCTGGTGCCAATGAGACCCCAAGGCAGTTGGGCTACCTGCTTCTTTTAGCCGCTGCCAGGTTGCCATGGTGATATAATGGCCTGTGATAAGCCTATCTTTGATTCTGAAAAATGTTGGGGGGGTTGTGGAAAGCCAGTAAGCTGCAGATGGGCAAAAACGAGCAGAGGAGGTGCTATGGGAAAGGAGGCATCGGGGTGGTCCCCCTAGAGAACTGGCAGGTTGGCTTTAGCACACATCTGAACCCCCTGAAGGGCTAGTTAAAGCACAGGTTGCTGTGCCTTACCCCCAGTTCCTGATTCAAGAGGTTTGGGTTGGGGCATTTCTACCAAGATGGGGACCGTATAAGGAAGATAAAGTCCTCTCTGACTCAGGATCCTATGGGCTATGGGCACCCTTGCACTTGCCCTGGGCACATCCGTCCCCTCTATTGGCCTCTTCTGTTAACTTAGTGGCACCAACAGCATAATAGGAGGGCAAGCACAGGCTACGTATGACATAGGCCAACGCACCTGGTGAGCCCAGGGCACAGAAGGCAGGCTCCAAGGCAGAGGCTAGTGCCTCATACAAGCAGTTGCATGGCAAGATTGGCCAGTATTCCAGCTGCCTTTGCCAGAACTTTCTCATGGGGCCAATTAACTCGGTGTAATGGCCAACAGGTACCACTGAGCTGAAGGAAAGGCGGCTGCCAGTCAAGAATGTAACTGAGCAAATGCTGGACCTGGCTGTAGATGATTTGAAAATGACAGAATCAAATCTTCAACCCTGTCATTTACCTCCGTGGGATCCCGATTCCCCACAGCAACAGAATTGGGCAGACAAGTCTGAATACAAGTCCAATCCAACACTCACAGTGCACCGAGTGGGAAAGCTGATATGTGGACAAGAATGCAATATTAGGGCTGGTCGCAGTGGTTCGCACCTATAATCCTAACACTCTGGGAGGCAGAGGTGGGTGGATTGCTTGAGCTTAGGAATTCAAGACCAGCCTGAGCAAGAGTGAGACCCCCCCACCCCATCCCAACTAAAAATAGAAAAACTAGCCAGGGTTGTGCAAGCACCTATAATCCCAGCTACTTGGGAGGCTGAGGCAAAAGGCTTGCTCAAGCCCAAGTGTTTGAGGTTGCTGTGAGCTGTGATGCCACCACCGTAGTCTACCCAGGGCAACTAAGTGAGACTGTCTCAAAAAAAAAAAAAAAGCTTAAAAGAAAAGAATGCAATATTAACAACAGATTCCTCAGAATTCAGGATTTCTGGAACATCCAGCAAATATTTATAGAGTCCCAACTATGTGCCAGGTATGATGCTAGGTGCTACATACACAGGTAATAAGCAAGACATGACCCTACCCTCACAGAGCCTGAATTTAAGTAAAAGAAAACAAATGTTATTTGAATACTCACACAGTTTAGGTTTGCTATGGTTGTGTAAGTTAATGATCTTTGTTTTGAGAAATAGTGCTTAAATATTTAGGAGCAAGGAGGCAAGATCTCTGCAAATTATTCTTAAGTGGTTCAGAAAAAAATGACAAGCACATATATAATATGTTCTCTATATATGATTGTATGTATAATCTATGCATATAGAGAGAGACAGAGAGACAGAGAGAGACAGAACCAGGAAGAAGGGCAAAGACAAAATTTTAACAATTGATGAATCTGGGCAAAGAGTGAGAGTTCTTTGTATTCTTGCAACGTTTGAAAAGCTTGAAGTTATTTCAAAGCTAGAATTTAGAAAGAACCATCGAGGCTCGGTACCCATAGCACAGTGGTTACGGCTCCAGCCACATACAACAAGGCTGGCAGGTTCAAACCTGGCCCAGGCCAGCTAAACAACAATGACAACTGCAACAAAAATAGCCGGGCATTGTGGCGGGTGCCTGTAGTCCCAGCTACTGGGGAGGCTGAGGCAAGAGACTCATTTAAGCCCAAGAGTTGGAGGTCACTGTGAGCTCTGACATCATAGCACTCTACCGAGGGTGACATAGTGAGACTCTCTCAAAACAAACAAACAAAAAAAAAAACATGAAAAATTATAACAGCGATGATGGCTATTTTTAAAAGTGCGTAATGGTATAAGGACCTAAAATGGAGTGGTTGGTCTTAGATGGGAAGCAGGCGGGGGACAGGGGTCCTGGAGGCAGCAGGTTTGAACAGAGGTCTGAGCAGGAGTTGATGAGGGGAAAGAGCTGCCTTTCAGGCAGAGACCACGCAGTGGGGAAGAGCAGAGCATGTTTGGAGGAACTGAAAAAAGAAATCAGAGCAGCTGGAGCTGAGTGTCTCCACAGCCCCTCCTACCCTCCATGTCTGCAAGGGAGCAGTCCAGGGCCGAGTGTTGGGACAGAGCTCTACTTCTGGTCCAGGACGAGGTCTGTTTTGTTTCGCCCCTACCCTCTCCAGCTCCCCTTCAGTCTCAGTTCTCAAAACTCTCCTCAAATGCAGTTCCCCAGGCCAAGGTCCCAGAATTCCAGCAACATATGGCAATTTGACCCCTCAGCCTCTCCCTGTCTCCCCTCCCCTTTAGCTCCAACTCAGCCTCAAATCCCTGGTCACCGTCCATCAACCCCTTTACCTGCCATTAAAGCAAAGCGAATGTATTGGGCTGTCATTTCAACTTATTTCTACAGTTTGCTTCCTGGGCCTCAGGCAACTGACTCCATCTGCGGATGGCTCTGTGCAGTTTCCATAGGCTCCCCATCCCCTGCTGATTTCTGGAGTGCTCACATAGAGCTGCCTTTTGGATTTCCTGGTGATGGGGGGAGTGGTCAGCCAAGTTCAACCCTGGGTGATTTTGAAAGACAAACCCCAGTAATAGACACATGGTGTCTCCATGACATCTTTCATCTAGATGTAACATTGAACTCAATCCTAGTAACACTTTTTAACCCCCTAGGATATGATCACCATTTGACTAAATCTTCATTGCATCAGAGAACTAAGAACTTAAAGGAAACTGTAAGGTCTTGAGATCTAACACCCTCATTTCATGGATCACTCCCCCTCCCCCCCCAAGTATAATAACTTGTCAACATCACAAAGCAAGTTCATGAGTAACTGGACCTAGGAATCAGGTTTTCTACTGTCCCCTAAAAGGTCAGTGTCCACAATAGCCAGTCCATAAACAATGTGCAGACCTCCCAGGAAGCTAACATTCTGGACAGTGGCACCTAACAGCTTATTTATGAAGCGAAGGGTCTGTATGGCCTCCGTGGAAAGTGAGCCCCACGGATCTGTGTTGTTGCATTTAGCAATATTGTACTTGTGTTAATTTTATCCATTTGGTTTCACTTTAGACCTGGTTTCTATTTCACATTTGTGACTAAAGATCCTTGCATGAGGATAAAGGGAAGTCTGAAATGAGAGTATTTCTTTTGTGCTCTGCAAACCTTTCCAGACTGGTTTTTCATCCCTTTATAACATTTCCTTTCCACAGCCAGACAAGCTTCTCAAATTTCCTGCATTCCTAGGCTCCTGTTCTCCTTGGCTGTAATTATCTTGGAAAAATTTGAATTCCTTATCATGGCTTTGTCATGATTTGGCTCAAGATAAATAAGTCCTACTTCCATGCTGAGGTCTCGTCAAATTGTCCTCAATAGGTTCCCTTAATAGGAACTATTGTTAGATTTTTATTAACGTATGATAATGGGATTGTGACTATGCTAAAGAAATAGCCCTTATCTCTTTGAGATACATATGAAATATTTGTAGGAGAAAAGGTAGGAAGTCTGGGATTCAAAATATTCTAGTGTGGATGTGTAATGAAAAATACTTTCACTTAATGCGTTCGTCTCTGCTGCCTTTCTCCTGCAAGTTTTTTTTTTGCTGCCTTCCTCACCTCCACCCTCTCACCCCAATATTTGAATCTGTTTATTTTTTACTTGGGGATAGGATTTGCCTCCTAGGGACTCAGCAGAGATGAGAGTACTGGAGCCAAAGAGGCTTGGGTCAAAATCCCAGCATTACCCCGAGGAGCACAGGGACACGGACAAGTCATTTAATTGTCTGAGTCCCAGTTTCCCCATCTGCAAAGTGGGGATGAAACTGCCCACAGTCACGCGGCCTCGTTTCCTAATGCGTTCTGCTTGCCCTCTTTTTTCTGATTCTGACTCCACCTGCCCTGAGATTTGTAGGCTCACTTAAGTCCCTCATGCCCTTTTGCTTTTCAAAGGTTCTCCCCACGTTTTCAACCACTTTTTCTGAGATCAAGATCAGATCCAACGTCTGTTACCTATGTCCTTTTAGAAGTCCTGTAAGTCCTAAAAACTCAACCTGTGCAAATCAGAGCTACTGTTCCTCCTCTAAACCCTCTGCCCCAGATCAGCCCCTGGGGCTCTTCAGCTTATTCTCAATATCCTCTCCTTCCCCTCCCTCATCTCTCTACTGCAGGCCTAGGGTCCCTTCTTTCAGAGCCCTCTCAATCCAATAACCCCCACCTCATGCTCCCCACCGCCCCCCCCAGCTCAGGCCCTCAGGATCACTGGCTGGACAGCTGTAAAGGCTTCCTCGCTGGGCCCCCTCCCTCCAGCCTTTCTGTGCTCCATTTCTCTCTCCAGGTTTCTGGCAACACTCTCCTTCTGAAACCATCACTCTGGGGCTTCAAAGCCTCCCATGGACTCTCTCCACTGAGAACAGGAAAGGCCCAAATTCCTTAACATGGCATTTGACACCCCTCACAGCTTGGCCTTCATGCCTTGTTCCAGAATCATCCACATTTCCTGCCAATGAAACCCCAGGCCTGGGTTTCTCAATCTGTAGTCCCTCACCCCTGTATCAGAATCACTTAGAGCCTTGGTTAGAAATCCAGAATCCTGGTCCCTAACCCAACTGGATCTGAGGTCAGGTCCAAAACACACAAGGGTCTGAGGACCTTACTCCAGCCACACAAAACAACTTGCCATTCACTCATCCGGGCCTCTAGGCTTTTGCTCACACTGGATTAATTTTCCCCCTTTCTTCAAGGCCCAGTTTAAATGTCACATCCCCTGTGAAACCTTTCCTACTCCCAGCAGAGTGAATTCCCCACCCACTCTGCTTCCATAGCACCTTGTATGCACTTTGTATTTACCTGTGTCCATTTACCTGTGTCTATTTACACATGTGTATCACACTGCACATAAATATCTGTTTGCCTATCTGCCAAACTAGAATGAAATCTCCACCAAAGCAAGTTCACAGAATGCCTGGAGCCCCCAGGGCAGTGGAAGGCAGCTAGTAGCCCTTGATAAATTTATTTATTTGAATTATATCTTACTTTTTCTTGGTTCCTGGATACCAAACACATCACTTAGCACCTGGTGGGTGATAATACATTCATGTCTGATGGGTGGATTATCAAAGGATAGATGGAGCAGGAGTAAATTATACAATATGCAAATAAATAAATGTTGACTTTTCATTATCAGTTAATATTCTGGAATGCTTATGCATGCCTGGGACCATGTCCAACCTGAAAAATGTGTGAATTGGATCAGAGGTCAGATGGGATCCAGGGCCTTCTTGGCTCCAGGTTCGATTGTGAAATCAGCAGACCAACATCCCGATGTTAATCAGAAGTGTCACTATCAGGCAGCGCCTGTGGCTCAAAGGAGTAGGGCCCCGGTCCTATATGCTGGAGGTGGCGGGTTCAAACCCAGCCCTGGCCAAAAACTGCAAAAAAAAAAAAAAAAAGTCACTATCACCGTGCATGTGCAAAGTACAGCACCATCTTCTGCTACGGCTTCACTGTCATCAGCCACGGGAAATTCTTACTTGTCACATTTGTCATTCCACCTTGCAGGATGCTGATACTGCTCTATGGGAAATCTAGTATTTTTTGAGAGGAGCTGACAGACATGAGCCTTACAAGCCTGAGGCTGGAGCAGGGGGTTGTCAGGAAGCAGACAAGCACCACTTCTAACCCTGGCTTCCTCATGTACTGTCTGCAAGATTGGACAAGTTACCCAATATCACCAACTCTCAGCTCTTCCACCATAAAATGACAGCACTGTGTTTTCCTAATCCTTGAGGCTAGTGAGAGAGATCGTATATGTCATCTGACCAGCACGTAGATCTCACTACTACACTGAAATCCAGGACACCCAGAGTCCTGTAAGTGTTGACTGGGAGTGACCTGAGGTGACAGGAGTTAGGCTGAAAGCCAGGTCTCAGTATGTATTCTAGAGGTTTAGAGGAGAGTTCCAGCTCCAACAAGGCCCCACAACTAGGGAGTTGGGGGCTGGCATGGAGTCTGATCTTCATTCTGCTCTGTGACCTGGGTATTCAGGAACTAACTGATGCAGGGTGGGGGGAAGACCAGGAAATGGGGAGCTCTAGACCCTGGAGGGAAACCC
The DNA here is from genome assembly GCA_963574355.1 of Loris lydekkerianus. Taxonomy (NCBI): domain Eukaryota; kingdom Metazoa; phylum Chordata; class Mammalia; order Primates; family Lorisidae; genus Loris; species Loris lydekkerianus. Next base: position 87,324 of record CAUYPK010017908.1, on the reverse strand, counting down.
CAATGATTATGCTTCTAGTAGGGGGATGAAGGCCTGACTCTGGAACCCAGGTTTGCTGTAGTCAGGGCCTTGGGTTTCCCTAACTGACTGTAACCACAGAGGGGAAGTGAGGCCATAAGCCAGCCCCTGAGGTTTCTTTGCCTTTGAGAGGGGAAAACTGGAGTTCCAGGCAGGCCTTGGGTTTTGTCTGTAGACACTGAAATAATGGGAACTTCATCTCATGTGTCTGCATGTCCCCATGTCACTAAGATCCTCTGACTCAGAGATTCCAATCGAGAAAGGCCCATAGGAGCCTCCTTCTGGCTGATGGGCCAGCCTGAGGGGTCCATGAGGTGTGCTTTTTCTTTTCTTTTCTTTTTTTTTTTTTTTTTTTTTTTTTTGAGACAGAGCCTCAAGCTGTCGCCCTGGGTAGAGTGCTGTGGCATCACAGCTCACAGCAACCTCCAACTCCTGGGCTCAAGCAAGTCTTCTGCCTCTGCCTCCCAAGTAGCCGGGACCACAGGCACCCACCACAACACCCGGCTATTTTTTGGTTGCAGCTGTCATTGTTGTTTGGCGGGCCCAGGCTGGATTCGAACCTGCCAGCTCAGGTGTATGTGGCTGGCGTCTTAGCTGCTTGAGCCACAGGCGCCGAACCAAGATGTGCTTTTTCCTTTCGGCTTTCTTCTGGGGATCCTGGAAACGTAGCTAAGAACCCAGGGCAGGAACTGGACACAGAAAGATGGTGGCAGCTTGGATGGCTGAGGAAAGGGAGGCCTGACAGACCTGGGCTCTTTGTGGAACTGAGATGTCACAGAGAGCAAAGCCCTGCATGTGGGGGCCTCCAGCATTGGTAGCAAGAGTTGACAATGCCAATGACTGGGGAACAGCGACATCTCCTGGCTGCCTGCAGCTGCGGCCCTCCTCCCTGGTCAGAGCTGCAGCGCATTCAGAGACCACCCATCTCACGTGCCTGATGCCTTTGGAATCCTCACACAAGGGGTTTTAGCTGCTAATTTAGTCAGTGCAGAGCATAGCTCGAGAGATTCTGCATTTCTAGGTGCCATTGACCCTGGTGGTCTATGAACCACATTTTGATCAGAAGGCTTTATGGGGCTCAAAGACAAAGCAGATTTGGTCCCAGGCATCTGGAGGAGCTCAGGAAAGGAAGAAATTTTCCACATGTAAAATTATTCAACCGCAAGGAAAGGCCAGGGAGGAAGAATGCTTCTTCAAGAGACAGGTTCCAAGGGGATTTTTGAAGAGTGGTCAGATCTTCACCACAGAGAGGTGACCCAAGGACCATGGGGACAGCCTCCTGTGGCAGCATGTGTGGCATCTGCACCAAGCCTAGCAACCCCAAAGACCAACCTGGCTAACATTCACAGTTGACAGTGACAGGCACAAAGATTTCAAGCAAGGTGAATGTTTCTTTCTTTCTTTTTTTTTTTTTTTTTTTGAGACAGAGTCTCAAGCAGTCGCCCTGTGTACAGTGCTGTGGCTTCACCGCCCACAGCAACCTCCAAACTGGGACTACAGGCACCTGCCACAATGCCTGGCTATTTTTATTGCAGTTATCATTATTGTTTAGCTGGCCCGGGAGGGGTTTGAACCTGCCAGCCTCGATGTATGTGGCTGGCGCTGTAACTACTGTGCTGTGAGCGCCAAGCCGCAAGGTGAATGTTTCAAATGCTCATGGGAATAACATTTTCAAGCAACCCAGAGTCACTTAATTGATTCACTAAATGCAATCAACTTCATCTCTTTTTCAAAAGAGCTCTTTTCTTTTCCGTTTTTGTTGTTGTTGTTGTTGTTGTTTGTTTGTTGGTTGGTTGGTGTTTTTTGAGACAGGATTCTCACTCTGTTACCCAGGCTAGAGAGCAGTGGCATCATCACAGCTCACAGCAACCTCAAACTCCTGGGCTCAAGAGATTCTCCTGCCTCAGCCTCCCAAGTAGCTAGAACTGTAGGTGTGTGCCACCACACCTAGTTCATTTTTCTATTTTTTGTACAAATGGGGTCTCATCAATGTTGTCCTTCATAATGACCTTCCCAAATGCAGACTTCCAGAAAGAGGTGAACCTCTGAATTACCACCCAGTCATAAGACCTTCTGTTTGGGTGGCACCATGTGAAGTAGGAGAAAAGATCAGATCAGCCGTTTTCCAGAAGAGGAAACACTGGCTCAGGGAAGTTCAGTGACTTTGCCTGAAGCCACTCAACAAGGCCACACCACTAGGATCCCTCACTCTGACACAGTACCCAGGAGCACCTTGACATCTGCCTCTGATGACTCCATAAAAACAGGCCTCGAGGGCAAGGGAAGAGGTCAAGGGAATGTGGGGTCTGGGGTCCAGGCCACCCCCTTCCTTGCACAGTGGCCTCAGACTGGGAACACTGCCATAACCCGGGGAGGGTGATGAAAGCAGCTTTTACAAAGCGGGGTCTGAGGCCCTCAGACAGGCCCCCTTTGTGGACTTCCTCTCCATCCCCACCCCCATGGAGGCTGCCTTTAGCATCAACGTCTTTGAATGGCTGGCTCTCTCACACTGGATATTTGCAACACAAATGCAAGGCTTGTCTCCCTCTCTGCCCCAGCCTTTTGGGACCTTTTAAAGCCTGCCTTTCTGTGGGGCGCTTTCTTTCCACAGCTCAAGCCCCCAGCCCCTACACACAGCTAATTAAAGCTGGGTTAAAACACGTCCTGGGAAAGACAGCTGGGCAGGCAGCAAGGGGTTCTCACCGCCTCTCAGAGGACAAGGATGAGGACCTAGGAGGGGGGAGCCCTCCTTCTCAGGGCTCTTTCTGGTTTCTTCCACCCATCTTTCTCAAAGGGTTTAAGAATTTACTGCAAATAAAGCTTGTCACCAAGATGGCTTCCAGCTACCCCCACCAACTCACTGTCTGCCTTTCAGAGCTCAGCTGGTATCGGAAGAACTACAATAACTTCTACCAATTGTTGAAGTTGCCCAGAGTCGTGCATTTTGCAAGTGGCAGAGCTTAGTTTCAAATCCAAATCCATTTGCCACCTAAACCCATGTTCCTGTTCTAGGCTTCTCCCTGCTTTTTCATGTAAAGTTTCATGTAAAACTTCTCCTAATTTTACATGACTTCTTCCTTCTCTCTCTCTCTCTTTTTTTTTTTTTTTTTTTTTTTTTTTTTGATAAGAGAGTCTCACTCTATTGCCCTGGGTAGAGTGCCATGGCATCATCATAGCTCAGAGCAAACTCAAACTCTTGGGCTCAAGTGATCCTCTTGCCTCAGTCTCCCAAGTAGCTGGGACTATAGGTGCCCTACTATGCCTGGCTAGTTTTTCTATTTTTAATAAAGATGAGGGGTCTCACTTGTTCAGGCTGGTCTCCATGTCCTGAGTTCAAGCAATTTGCCCGCCTTGACCTCCCAGGGTGCTAGACCTCCCAGGGTGCTAGGATTACCGTGTGTCTCTCTCTGGATCTACCTGCCTGGGGTAATTTTTCCCTTCCTCCTGCAGCTCTTTGAAGATAAGCATGGTGTCCATACACACCCTCACTTTCATCACAGCATTTCTCATAGCGCCCAAGAAAATACTATGCACTTATAAATGAAGATGCAATATCCTAGACAACGTATTAACAAGTTGAATTAAAAATTAATGTTTAAGTAATGTACTTTCGTTAAAATTAACCCAATTTATATGAGAATTAGTCACTATTTTCTTTTCTATTTTTTCTTATGTTTGCATGTTATGTTTGTAATTTCCCCTTTTTTCTTAAGTTTGTAATTTCCCCTTTATAATAATATATTTTCTCCAATTTTAATATCAGGTGTATCCAGATTAAGTAGAATGATTTTGAAGTATTTTTTCTTTTTCTATTGCCCATAAGATTTGGCATGATCTATTTTTGAAATTGTCTTTTACTTTTATTTATAAATATTAGTTGTCTATTTTTTGAGACTTTGAAAAAAAATAATAAGAAGTTAACTGATGATTTCATACTGAACCTCAGAGGGAAAGCATTCTATAATAGATATACTCTTATTTGACAATGTGAATGTTACTTTCTTTGCATTATTATTATTATTGCTTAATATTTCGATGCAACAATCGTCCGATTTCTTTTCTGACTATATTTATCTTCATTCATTCTTTGCGAGGTTTTTGTTTCTAGTCCTTATCTTAAACATTGTTATCGTTATTAAATTTTAAGCCTTTTTAATTTTGTGAAGGCAAAGAGTGGAAACCTAATAAACACATATGTATGTTAAAAAAAAAAAAAAAGAAAGAAAGAAAAGAAAAGAAAATGCCATGCAGAGGGGAGAGGCCCACCCCCATTCTCGTAACTACAGAAACAGGATCAGACCACCGTGTGTGAATTATACTTCAATAAAACTATTCTTTAAAAAGACATATTAGAAAAAAACCTGGTGAACTCCAAGGAATGGCCGTGGGAAACCCTTAGCCTTGTGTGGGGCACTGACTGGAAACCAGAAAACTTCCGTTTGTGTCCTGGCTCTACCACTGACCAGCTCTGTGACTATGGCAACTCTGCCACTCTGTCGCCTCATTTCTTGCAATAACAAGAATAGCAATGGTGAAAGCTAAAGGGTGAGGCTCACCTGTGCCAGGCTTGTTCCTTATGCCCTGTCACAGTAATCCTCACCTAGCAGCCTATGCGTCTAGCCCCATCACTACTGTCTTCCAGGTAGGGAAACTGAGGTCAGGCATGAAGTCTTTAGTGCAATGCTTGGCATAGAGCTTCAACTGGTGCTGAATTCTGAGTCCCTTGGCTTCTCCAGCCACAGAGCACATGTGTCTGCATCTGCATCCTGGCCTGGTATCTCTCTGGTTGTCCAGTTCACGGTCCCCATCTTGCCTTTGCCAGAGTAACCCCACCCATTGCCCGGAGTTCCTCACTGCTCCATCCGCTGCCTGCGGCTATCACCTACTCTTTTTTTGTTTGTTTGTTTTAATAGTATTTAGTTTAAAGCCATCAGCTCACTCTTAATCCTTGGGGATTTGGCCTGACCTGACCACTTTGTGTCCAAGCCAGCAGGGTGACATGCCACTCTGTCCCTACTTTTATAGGAAACGCCCTATGTTTCCTCAATGCCAAGAGCACGGCTCAGTGCAGGCAAAAAAAAAAAAATAATAATAGAATCATAAAATACCATTGCTAAGAGGACTCTCACAAACCACCACTTCTGTGACCCCTAGAAGTAACTCAGGGACAGGCAAAGGGGACTCCCTCTCCCCATCTTCAACCAGAGCAAGCCCAGTTTTTTAAACCCTATTATGTATTCTGTGTTCTGTAGATTTCCAAAGGAAGGGTTATGCCACTTAAAAAAAAAATGTTTAAAAGTTGCCGTTCTTTGCCAACTCTCAAGTTTCCAGGTGTAGAAACTGAGACCTGGAGGGTAGAAGTTACTTGCTGGGGGTTGCAGGGGTCATGACTGACAGGCTAGGGAGAGGCACAGGGCTCTGGACTCAGGGCTTAGAGCTCCCTTTGCGTCTGCCTCGTGAGAAACCAGAGCTTCCGACGTGTGTACATCCGTGTCATTCTGGAGGATTTCTTACCTAATGAATTCAGGAAGCATAGCAATCCTCCTAACATTTCATCTCCTTCCTGCCACTTCACTGTTTTCTGAGATAACTGCCAATGTCTGGCTGCCTTGACACGTGAGGACGGAGGCTCCCCGGGCTAGCTGTCAAAATCAGCCTGCGACTGCAGCAGTTGTGAATCAAATAGAGGAAAATTCTGATAATTAGACACCAAGGGAGATAGTGAACCATTTTCCTCCTTTAGGAGAGAGAAACATTTATTTGTACTGTTGGCTACTCAAAAGTGCAATAAAGTTGTACAGGGACAAAACTAAACTCGAACTTTTTACAAGGAACATTTATCTCAGAGAATAAATGAACCCTTAGGTTACACTGCTGTGAGTACTCCAGTTGTTAGAGTAGCTATGTTGTATCCTCTGCTCCTCTCAGAATAATAGCACAACTTTGTACTCTGTCCATCCCTCGGAGATAAAGTTCAATAGGAGTCTTAATTTGCAAGGGGCAAAACTGCTTTCACCTATTAAGGTTTGTGGATGTGATGCTAAAAATGGTTCTTTGGTTGACTCGTGGGTAATTGACTCTCTGACGCTGACAACGCTTAGGAAAATGAAGGTATAAATGATGGCAGTGCCTCGCAGCCACCAGCGCGAACGCCCAGCCGAAGCCCGTGAACCGGAGCAGCACCTCAGAGCAGAGGGGGACCTGCCACGTTGGAGGTGAGGGGTATGGCCCTGGGGGCCGGGTTGCATAAGATATCCACTTGCTATGGGTTCTGAAACATGTTTTCGATGGTTGGTGGCGTTTGGGGCTGGTCTTAGGTGTGTGGTGCTTCAAATCAGGGTAAGTGGCAGGCAGACCTGCTCTAGGTATCTGTCAGAGGCAAGTGAAATCTCAGTGCTCTTTCAAGGGTATAGGGCCAGCTTCTGGGACAATACGTGAATTGGCTCGATTCTCCGTCAACGATGAGATTCTGGCATGGATCGGAGAGAAGCCAAGCGGCGCTACAAATCAATATCATTCATCGACTGCTCAGAACCAATTCAGTGTAATTGCCTGGAAATTGATAACATTTTGCTTTCTTGCTCAATTGCAGCCATACTTCTTACTCTAGGTTTTAGACACAATTATCTGCCCTTGGAGCCCTCCCTTACCCCGTGCCTGTCTCCTGATCCTTGAGTTAGTGGTCCGGGAATATTTGTGTCTTTCACCGTAAGCCATCTAAACCCCTTTCTGGAAGGGTGTCACTCTTTTGAATGGCTCTTCAAGATGTTTCTGTATGAAAAACTAAGATTTCCTACAACTTGAAACACTGTTGTTGAAACAGTTTATAAATTGGATCAAGATGTTGATGCTTTGGGGTTCTCAAATTTCAAAGCAGAATATCATATTTAAGAAAGGTTAAAGATTTTCTTTTCCTAGCTTTTTGAAAAAAAGTTGTTAGTTTTAAAACTTGACCTTTGTCAGTAGCCAAAGGTGTATCTGCAGAGTTGTCAGGCATTCGTGGCATGAAGGCTGGCAAAACGTTCCAAAGGACATAGATCAAGTGTTCATTTATCCTGATTCTAGACAACCTCACATGTATGTAGTCACGGAACTGGTAAGCCCTACAGAAAGCTGACTGATATTCAGAATGGAGGACCATAAACTCTGGGACTCCTTCAGTCCCCAAAGACTTGTCAGTGATGCTGTGGGAGTCATATTACATTAACTCTGTGAATTTTGGCTCCTTGTGGTGTCGTGTGGAATGTGTCTGTCAACAGCTATTTTATCCTTGGGAACACAACCTCTACGATTATCTCACCATGAGCTGGGTATTTCTTGTTCTTCCCCATCCTTGTCTGGTGGGATGTGCAGCCCCATGGGTTAGGTCCCCGTATCCCAGAGGTTGCTGTGGGGTCTTGATCTATCCCTACGCACATGATTTAAGCAAATGCTGAGCCTTTTGGTTAACCAAACTGTGTGGTCACTTAGGCTCATTTTGAATAAGTGGAATGTTACTGTATTTACCGTGACCTGCCCCCCAGAGTCTGCCATCTTCTTTATTTTCAGCTTTCCAAAGCCACTGGTGTGCAGAGGGAGGTGCCAAACAAGCAGGTGTTCCTGCTTGTTCCCATTCTTTCTTCCCCAGAGGCCCAATGACAAAGAGCACAAGCTTTCCGTTTTTTCTTTTTTCAGACCTTTTCCCATGTGCAGGTGATGGATTCTGAAGCACCCCATGAATAGGGAGCATTGTGAATAGGGTATTGTATCTGGGAGGCTGCTGCACAGAGCGGGGGGGAAGTCTGCCGGCCTGGGAATTGGGAGGCCAGTTCTGAAGTGCCCACTCCGAAACTAATTTGATGGAGGACCCTGGGAAAAGACCCTTTTCTCTGGGCTTGTTTCTTTAACTGTAAAATGAGGGTGGTGATACCTGCTCCAGAAGACAGTTGTGAGAGTGGACCGTGCTGTCCAGGAGGGCACAGGGGCTCTCCTGGGAATCACTTGTGCCTGCTCTACAGAAAAGGGGGTAGAGGTGGGGAGGCAGAAGGAGAGCTCAGGCCAAGAAGAGGGGTTTGGGATTCACTCTGGAAGGAGTGGAGAGCCAAGGCCTCTGAGCAGGAGAGTGAAGAGATCAGAAACCTAGATACGCCCACATCTTTCAAAGATCAGCAGCAAAGAGGTGAGGGAGCCAGGCTGCAGCTAGGAGACAGAAAAAGCAGTGGTTTGTGTCAAGAGGCCCTGGTTACCTCCATATTTCCTCCCTGCTTCAGAAATTTCAGTTCTGGAGAGGCAGCCCAGAGTAAGGAGGAGGACAGAGACTGCACATCCTTAATCTGAGGAGCAAAGGCTTAATTCAGATGCAAAATGTATCACGTGGCTGCAGGTGGCTGGCTGGCAGGGCAGGGGGACATTAAGAAGGCAGCCCTGGCGGGCAGATACCATGTTCTCATCTTTTCTCTCGCTCCAGTACCTGTCAGAATAGTAAGACTAAATAAATGTTTGCAGGAGGAGATTTGGGACTGACATGATGAGAAAAACTTGGTAACCGTAAGCACTGCTGGAAATAAGACAGATGGTCTTCAGGGTCATGAGCTCCTTGTCATTTGCTGGCAGCAAGTGTTCGCTCAAGCAGGAACTGGGGGACTGCCAATATGTGGGGGTGCACCCCAAGGAGGGAGGGAATGACCCCTGAGGACTGGGCTGCTGCTCCCTCTTTGAAGGTACAGGGAGCTCAGGCTGCAGTGAGCAATCCCCATGTGTCTGCCAAGAAGGAGTGAATGTCCTGAGAGGGCAAGTAAGCCCAGAAAAGTCAGGTGGATCCTTGCTAGTCATGGCCCTGCCTGCCGGAAACTCCTCCTCAGCAGGACTGTGGTGGGGGATGCTTGTGAAGTAATCATGGGGACAGAGGCGGTGCTCCCCTCCTGGAGGCTGGCTGAGCCTGTGGCTGGGCCTGAATCCCCATGGAGTAGATACCCTGCTGAGAGAGGGGGTGCCCATGGGAGAGGGGAGGACCCATGGGTCAGATCTGAGTTGACAGCAATGGCACCTTCCCCTGCTGAGGCAATCTCTGCCCCTGCTGACTGTTTGCCCCTAATTGCAGAGCACAATGTCAATAGGCCCCACTTATGGGTGATTACATGATCTACGAGATTAGATGATGCTGCCACCACACTGGCTCCCCAGCTTTCTGGGCTCTTCCAGGACTAAGACTCCTCAGTGAAATCCGAGCATCTGGAGCAGATGTATAAGTTTCTCCCTTCCCTCCAACTCCACACAAAAGAAAAACGGGATAGGCCTGCCCACTGACCTGGCCAATATTAGGTAACCACAGCAAAGGTTTATAGAGAATTCCCTGTGTGCCAAGTTATTCATTCAAATGTCTCATCTCACCTGATGTTCACCAGGACCCAGTGCAGGAAGTACAGTTGCCATCTGGTTGAGGAGGCCCAGAGAGGCGAAACTACTTGTCCTGGGACACACAGCTAGCGACAGCAGAGCCAGGATCTGAATTCAAGTTTGTCTGACTCAGAACTAAGCAGTTACCTTGCTCCCTGCTGTGAGTGCCACACTGGATGGGTGTGATGGAGGGGCTCCAAGAGAAGGTGCTTTCTCCTCCCCCATCCTTGGCTGAGGCCCAAATCCCACCTCTAATGCCCCCTGCAAGGCATGGTTTCACTGCTACCTTTGGTTTTCTGCTCAAACCTATGAGGTTGGCAGGGGAACTTTATCATGTGCATTTCACACACAGAGAAATGAAGTCAGAGCTGGTAACTGCTAGAGGCAGAAGTTGAACACTTAAACTTGAGTCTAGGTTCTTTTTCTCATCCCACAGCTTTCAAAGGACAATAACCAAGGCTTATCATGGAGCCAAGCCCAGGGCTGGGCCGAGCCAGCGTAGGGCACCTCTGTGGCTCTGGCTGGGCCTGACCTTCCCTCCTGTCATTTTGCAGGTGCCACCACAGGTGTGAAGGATGCCACTCTGGGTGTTCCTCTTTGTGATCCTCACCCTCAGCAGCAGTTCCCACTGCTCCCCACCCCCATCTCCGCCCCTCAGGTAAGCAGCAGCTGGGTCCCACCACTCAGGAGCCATCCCTGCTGTGGGGCGGGCGTTAGAGGCTGCAGGATGGAGCCATCCACTGCTATTTCTGTAGCTCAGCCAGGGTCTCTCTGGGGATGCATGGGACAAAGGGCAACAGAAAGATCTTGCAGAGACATGGTGAGTGCAGCCCCCACTGTCCTCTGGACCCGTTCCCATCCTGCCCTTTGACCTCTGACTCCTCCTTGGGCACAGGATGCGGCGCTACGCAGACGCCATCTTCACCAACAGCTACCGGAAGGTGCTAGGGCAGCTGTCTGCCCGCAAGCTGCTCCAGGACATCATGAGCAGGCAGCAGGGGTGAGCAGAGGTTCTAGTGGTTTCTTCCCACACCCCTGTGCGTCCGGGTTTGGAAGCCCCACTGCAAGAGGCCAGTGACCAAGTTTGATCTCTTCCCTGACACAGCATCATTTCTGAACCTTCCATGATAGAAGGGGACCTCTGTTGAACCTTAACTTACCTCTACCCTTACCATGTGCTTCTTCCTAGCCTGGGCTCAGAGGGTATTAACGATACTGACAATAAGTAACATCTGATTGCAACTCTGTGCCAGAAACAAAGGCTCTGCACTAGGACATTTATAGATGTTCACAGGACACCCAACACACAGGGAGCCCTTGGTAGTGTGGGGCATTATCCTCAGTTTCTTATCTGACCTTTGTAACAACCCTAAAATGTAGAGACACTTACCCCCATTGTATAGAGCCATTAAAAGCTTCTAAAGGACACACAACCCAAGAGGGGCAGAGTTAGGATCCAAACAGTCTGACTTTACAACCTATCCATTTTTTCATTTTTATTTTGAAAAAATTTCCAAGTACCATGAACAACAATGGTACCATGAACTTCCATATACCCTTCTAATTCCTAATACCTTTCCCTATGTGTTTACTTTGTATCTATGGCTAGATATAGGTCTATCCACACTCACACCCATATACAAGTTTATTAATATTATCATCTTGGCTGAGCCATTTGAGAGGAAATTATAGTCATCACGACCCTTCCCCCTTGGGTACTTTTGCATGTGCCTCCTATTGTCTAACTAAAGGACATCCCCCTGCACAATCACAGTGTAATTATCATCTGTATTCCATATTTGAATTTTCCCAGTTGTCCCAGAATATCTTTTGTAACAATTCTTTCTTTTGCTAACCCAGGATCCAATATCCAGGGTCATGGGTTCTATTTAGTTGTCATGTCTCTGGAGTTTCTTTTTCTTTCTTTCTTTATTTTATTTTATTTTTGAGACAGAGTCTCACTTGGTCACTCTCAACAGAGTGCTATCACCACAGCTCACAACAACCTCAAACTCTTGGGCTTGAGTGATTCTCTTGCCTCAGCCTCCCAAGTAGCTGGGACTATAGGCGACAGCCACACCGCCCGGCTATTTTTTAGAGACAAGGTCTTGCTCTGGCTCAGGCAATCTACCCACCTCGGCCTCCCAAGTGCTGGGATTACAGGCATGAGCCACCATGCCCGGCCTGGAGTTTCTTTTAATCTGGAATAGTTCCTCGGTGTTTCGTGATGTGGACATTTTGATTAGCAAAGGCTAATGATTTATAGAATGTTCTTCACTTTGAATTTGTTGGATGCATCTTCATTATTAGATTCATTATAGAGACTCCATTTCAAAAATAAAACAACACAAAACTATAAAACCAGAGACACACCAGTCTTCCACACCCTGTGGTAGACTGGTTCACCCACAGTAGTGATCGCGTGTCCTTCACAGTGCATGGAATTAGGAGGCACAGAATGTCCATTTGTCCCATTATTGGTGGATGGTAACTTTATACTTAATAATCTCTGGGGAGACGTTTTGCAACTGTGTACACTTGCACTACCGTACTCTTCACTACTATATATACTGCCTCCCTAACTCTGGGCGAATCTAATTCAGTTGGGTAGGAGAGTCCACACCAGATACTGGAATAGGCATAGGACTATACCCCTACCTTTCCTCACGCTACCCAACTAGCAATCGCAGCTATTTCTCTTTTTCTAATCACATAGAGAGAGAAACCAGGAGCAAGGAACAAGGGTACGGCTTGGCCGTCAGGTAGAAAGCGTGTGGGCAGAAAAAAAGCAAATGGCATTGGAGAGCATCCTGGTGGCCCTGCTGCAGAAGCACAGGTATGGTGTGTGTGTTTGTGTACCTAGGGTCCTCAGAGCTTCCTTCTCATGCCAGGAAAAGGAAAGAATCCCCGCTGCTCTCCAAAAGTGGGGGGCTAAGCAAACCGAGAACCAGTTCCCTCCTGACACACATTAAGAACTAGAGGAAGGGGAGAAAACCTACGATGGAGACTGCATCTTATCCACTGCTGTATTCCCAGCATGTCACCAGAGGCCAGACTCAGCCTCTGTGCCCGAAAATGGAACTCACTCAATGGTTCTGGGATAGGACCCAGAAACCCGAATCCAGTGTCTCAGAGGATTCTGATGCAGGTGATCTGAAAGGCACACCCTAGATTCCCTCTCCAAGTTCACACAACTATGAAGCTGATCAGGCACAGTGTCTCACACCTGTAATCCTAGGACTCTGGGAGGCCAAGACAGGAGGATCCTTTGAGGTCAGCAGTTCAAGACCAACCTGAGCAAAATTAAGACCCCTTCTCTACTAAAAATAGAAAAACTAGCTGGACATTGCTGGGGGTGCCTGCAGTCCCAGCTGCTCAGGAGGCTGAGGCAGGAGGATTGCTTGACCCAGGAGTTTGAGGTTTTTGTGAGCTAGGCTGAGGCCATGGCACTGTGGTCTTGGTAACAGAGTGAGACTCCATTTCAAAAACAAAACAAAACAACACAGAACTATAAAACCAAAGACAGACCAGTTTCCCACACCCTGTGGTAAACCATTGTGCGCAGACACACCATCATCAGAGAAGAGCCAGAGATGCCTGCTATTCCCCATCTCCCTGGCCTTCACATTTCCACTGGAGGCTATTTTACAGAAGAGGATAAGTGAGGCAAAGAAGGGGCTGCAGCTGGCCCCAGGTCAGGGTCTTGCAGGACCAAATCTGCTTTGTCTCCCTGAACTGCTTCACACAAAACTCCACTTCATGGACATTTCTAGGAAGGATGCAACTGTCCGGAGAAAGCCTGCTGAGTTTTAGAGCCTGATTTTATTTTATTTTATTTTATTTTAGACAGAATCTTACTCCATTATCCTGAGTGCTATGGTACTGTAGCACACAGCAACCTCAAACTCGTGGGTTCAAGTGATCCTCTTGCTTCAGCCTCCCAAGTATTTGGGACTTTAGGTGCCTGTTAGAATGCCTGGCTAATTTTTCTATTTCTCGTAGAGATAGGGTCTCACTCTTGCTCAGGCTAGTCTTGAACTCCTGAGCTCAAGCAATCCACCTGCCTGCCCTCCTACAGTGCTATTATCACAGGCATGAGCTACTGTGCTCAGCCTAGAGCCTGATTTTAAACTGTGAACACAAGCATATCTCTCTGTGACTTTGCTGGGCACTTATGGACCCATATATATGTATTAAACAAATCTAATTCCCAACAGAGCTCTCTCACCTTCTTTCCAACCTAATTAGAAACCAGAGATCCCAACTCCTCCAGCCCTGTGGGGACACAAGCAGCAGCAGGCCTGCAACAGAGGATGTCAGGGGTGAGGATCAGGCTGGGAGGGGGATGGGCCCTGGTTCTGCAACCAACTATCTGCAGGCAGCAGGCTTCCTAGCTTCCTCTAAGAAAGGGGAGGTTCCTTCTGACCACCTTTCAAGTCCCCACAGCTAGAATTCTAAATTAATTTCTCTAAGAAGAATGCCCCCTCTGTGCCTCTTGCTGGGATTAGGCCCTTACTCACCTGCTATGGCCCCATCAGGCCCTGGTGGGCCGGTGGGCCAGATGGTCCCAAGGAAGGCCAAGCCTAAGAATGCAGGCTTTGTTCCCACAGGTTAAAAGCCAGAGGCTTCACAGAGCTCCAAATCACAGAGCTGGCAGGAAGGGGCCTAGAGCCTGCTACAGCCATTGTTCCCCTCTAGCTCAATTACTACAAACACCAGGATATCACAGGGGAGGGAGTACATGAAATAGGGATGGATTCTTACACCCTAGGGCATAATTCTTACACTCTGCAGGGCACAAAGTGATGTGAGAGGTGCCATACTTTTGCACACCCCACACCCTATGTCCACCTTAACAGCCCCCCAAAGAAACTGACGTTCAAGTTTAGCCATCCTCCCACTGCTGTGCAGTGACTGTGGCATGCCAGCTCTGGGCTGGAGTATAGCAGCTCATGGGGTTCATAACACACTGAGGCAGCCAGGAACTAAACTCATTCTTGTCCAGTCGGTTACTCAATTTGTGATCAGTGGGAAGAGACTATGAGAAGCTGACCCCACCTTGGAATTAATGGTGGCTTCTTCAAGAGGACATGACTGGCCTAGAGTCTCAGTGAGAGGGTTGGCAGAGCAGGGGCCAGCACTGCTGGAATGCATGAGCCTCTTTCCCTCCACCCCATGCTGCTTCCTTTGGAACCTGAAGAGCCAGCTCCTGCTGCTGGACCACCTGTCACCCTGGCTCTAGATGTCCTGCCCCAACTCACCCTTACACCAATCCCCAGGACTGAGCTTTATCTTTCTTTCTGCAACAGGAATTCCCAAGGATGAAGACTCCTCCTGTGGTTTAGCTACCAATAGCCAAAACACAACTGGACCCAGTTAATCCTCTTTCAGTTCGGACCTACATTTTCCTTCGTAAATACAATAAAATTCCCCTTTACTGGTCTGTGTTTAAATTTTCTTTTCTCTTCAGCCGAATTTGTTAAAGTGTTTTACACAGTTCATCTTTCCCAAAGTGGTATTATAAGGTATGATAATAATAATGAAATAGCTAAGGTTTACCAAGCAGGCATAGAGTCCCACCAGGCAACTTCCTGCACAGACTCTCTGTGCACCTGACACAGATATTGACAGCCTCCTTGTTTCACAGACAAGGAACTGAGAAACAGAAAGTTTAACCAAGTTGCACAGTCACAGCTGGAAAAAGTGAGAGCTGGGATTCAAATACAGTCCAGGCTCTTAAACATATTTATCTACCTTGGGTCAAAGTCATCCTTCATTCATCCACTGGTGGCTTCCTCGCCTATCGACAATACCATTTATTCACTCAACAAATAATTACAGAACACCCACTACGGGCCAGGGACTGTTCTAGGCACTGGGAGACCATTATGAGCAAACAAAGTCCCTGATCTTGTAGAACTTACATTCCAAGGTGAGGGGGAGAAGATAATGAAACCAGCAGAATGTAGAATATGTCACTTGGTGGCAAGTGCAGGGGAGAAAACTTTAAGAGCATGGAGAGTGGTGAAGGGCATTATTTTGTCCACAATGCACATATGTAAAGGCCTCTCTGATGGTGTGACATTTGAGTAAAGACCTAAGGAAGAAAGGCAGCTTGTTTTGTGACTATCTATATAAAGAACATTTAGGCAGAGTGAAAACCCAACACAAGAGCCCTGAGGCAGGAGCATGGAAGGAGGACTAGCAAGGAGGTCAGTGAGGCCAGCTGGGGCAGAACCAGGCATCCATGGTCAGAAAGGCAGCCAAGTGGGAGCAGGAGATGCTGCAACATGACATTTTAACAAGTTGAGTTGTAAAGAGCTAGATTGGTTTTCTTAGTGATTCATGCATTGGGCAGCAGCACCCTGACGGGAGCTCCAGTGAACCACACTGAGATGGGCTTTATAAGCAAAACAGCAGAAACAGGGAGCTTAATTTATTTTTAAAGTCATCTGAGAGGCCAGATATAGTAGCCCACACCTGCAATTCTAGCAGTTTGGGAGGCTAAGGAAGGAGGATCACTTGAGGTTGTGAGCTTGAGACCAGCCTTAGCACCATAGCAAGACCCTGTCTCTAAAAAAATTTAAAAAATTAGCTGGACATGGTAGTGGTATGCATTTGTGGTCCCAGCTACTTGGGAGGCTGAGGCAGGAGGATTGCTTGAGACCAGGAGTTTGAGGTTGCAGTGAGCTACCATTATGCCACTGCATTCTAGCCCAGGCAACAGAATGTGAACCTGTCTCAAAAAAAAAAAAAACAAAAATCACTCTGAGAAGAGATCAAATTCTGGATACATTGTCAGGGTAAAACCCATTTGCTGATTCAATTGGGTAGAGGGATTGGAGAGAAGTCACAAATGACTCTCAAGTTTGGGGTCTGAGAATTGGAAAAATGAAACTGCCCCTTAGACATTTTAGGGGTGGGGAGAATATTAGGAGTTTGAGTTTGGACATATTCATCTGAGGTGCCCATTAAAAGTCCAAATGAGGATACTGAATAGCACAGAGGTGAGCAAGTCTGGAGTTCATAGGAGAGGTCCCAGTAGCTGGTTTGGTTTGGCAGCTGTTGCTATTTAGATGGTCTTTCAAGTCAGGGAACTGGGTTAGATTACCAAAGAAGAACACAGAGAAAGCGGAGAAGTCCAAAGAACTGAACTCTGGGGACTCCAGGGACGATGCAGAACCAGCAAAGGAGGCTGAGAAGGAGCAGGCAGGGGGTGACAGGAAAACCATCAAGAGAGGAATCCCTGAAGCCACCTGAAGGAAGCGTTTGAAGAAAGGAGTGATCTGTTCTACCAAATGCTGCTGAAGGTCAAGTCAGTTGAGAACTGACCATGGGAATGATCATGGAAACCACTGATGACCTTGGCAAGGACAAACTGGGTGAAGGGGTGGGGGCCAAAGTTTTATTGAGCGGGCTCAAGAGAGAATGGGAGAAGAGGAATCAGAACTGGTGAGTATAGACCTGGCTGTCCAATGTGGTGGCTATGAGACACATGTGGCTGTCGAACACTCAAAATGTGGCTGGTACAAACTGAGCTGCGCTTTAAGTATAAATTAATCACTGGGTTTCAAAGTGATTATATATCAATATTTTTATATTGATCACATATTAAAATGACAGTATTTTAGATATATTGAGTTAAGTAATACACATTAAAATTCATTTCACCTGTTTCCTTTTACTTTTTTATCATGGTTACTAGAACATGTAAAATCACCCGTGTAGCTGCCTTGTGTTTCTATTGGATGACACTGGTAAAGACAATTTTTTTGAGAAATTTTGTTATGAAGGGAAGCAGAGAACTGGTGCCACTAACCAGATGTCCCTCTAATCAGTGATCACCCAACTTTATCTATGCATGAATCATTTTATCTGGACCACATTATCCTCCACCTACTTCTTATCAGGATCTATGAACTTTCTGGAGTGACAGAACTTTCCGGGGTTCTGTTCTGTATTTTTATTTGGTTAGTGGTTATACCAGTGTAGTTATGTATAAAAATTCATTGAGTTATTAACTTAAGATCTTTGCATCTTGCACAGATTTAATTTTTAGGTAAATTAAACCTAAAAAACAATAACTGTGCAAAGTCTGGATTTTGATTAAAAGTGCAAAAAGAATCAAGGCATCTTAAGAGTTGATGCGACTCAGCTGAACAATCCTACCTGCTTTGTTTTCCAGCCTAGGACACTGCCAGCAGGGAAGGAATGCACTCGATCCGAGTGCTGAGGGTCTGGCACCCAGGTCTCCAGTCTCTCAGCACCAGAACTGTATAACCAACTCGATTCTCCACCAGGTTTAGACCACCTGCTCCCCCTGGGAACCCTGAGAAAAAATGTGAAGCGTGAGAAACGCTCTGTAGGGGGCTGCTCTGGTGGCTCTGCTGAGGAGCTAATCAGAATAATGGGAAACAAAAACTCCTCCAGAGGAGAAGGCTGGCCATTGAGGGCAGGCAGTCCACTTCAACCAAGAGGAGGCAGGCAGGCCGGGAACCTGCCAAGGAGAAGAACAAAGGAGGAGGCTGCTGAATGGGAGAGGCGCCTGGCCTGCCCCGAGACCCCTCCTTCCTCATCTGGACCCACCTGCTCATCTTGTCTCTTGGCCCGTCCCAACAAAAGCGAAATCCGAGGGCTCTTTCAACTTCCAATTAGTTTTTCAAATGAAATAAAGACCACTGGAACCTGCTGCTACTTGTGGTTTTTGAGGTGAACGCAATTACAGAGGAAAAAAACCATCATAGCAACAACCCCCGTGCTCTATGGCTTAGCTACGACGCTAATGGTGTCTTAAAAGACTTAACCCCTCCCCACAGAGGAGACAGGAGCTTCCCACTCCCATGAGGGTCCTACTTAATACTGAGAGCTATTTTTTCCCCCAAAGAAATGCTCTAATCAATGGGGGGTTTGTTGCTTTTAATGATAACCCCTTCTGTGTATATTAATTTAAAGTCCACAAAGGGACTTCCAATTCACTACTTCATTTGCTGTCCACAACAACCCTCCAAAGGAAGGCAGAGCGGGGTTTCCCACAGAGGTCAGAGGACTGGCCCAGGGTCCTATGGCTGGGAGGTAGCAGGGCTGGGGCCTGGGCATGGGGAATGCGGAGGGAGGGCAGTGCTCCCTTGTTGCTTTAGGACCCCAGGGCCTTCGGGAAATACTGGGCAGGAAATGAGGGAGCTGAGGAATCAAGTGACTTAAACTAACAGGCATTGTGGAACCGGGCTCCTAACACACTCAGGAAGTAACAATGATAACAGTATCTACACTAACTGGAGCAAATGCTGATCTGATATGTCAGGTACTGTGGAATGTGTTCTGAGCATGACCTCATCTAATCCTTGTAAAGCCTCGGAGGTATTATCCCAATTTTTACTGGTGGGAAGCAAAGGCCCAGAGAGAAAATAAGCTATGTAAGGATACACGGCTAATGGGGGAATTCAAAGCAGCCCTGTTTTGACTCCAAAACTGTTGTGCCTTGTCTTCCTCAGAGAAGGTTAGGTCTAGGCACTCGCTACTGTAGTGACAAATCTGGTGGGTTTCGTAAATTATATGAGATAGGCCTGAGAGGCTCAGGGGTAGAGCCTAGGGGAAGGTCTGCAAGGAGAGGAGTCCAGTCCAGGGATTAAGCAAAGGCTTTATTAGAAAGAAGCAGAGGCACCGGGCGTGGTGGCTCGTGTGTAATCCTACCATTCTGGGAGGCCAAGGCGAGTGGATTGCTTGAGCTCAGGAGTTCAAGACCAGCCTGAGCAAGAGTGAGACCCTGTCTCTACTAAAAATAGAAAAAAATTAGCTGAGCATTGTGGTGGGCACCTGTAATGCCAGCTACTTAGAAGGCTGAGGCAGGAGGATTTCTCCTGCCCAAGAGTTTGACATTGCTGTGAGCTATGATGCCACAGCACTCAAAACAAAACAAAAAAAAAAGAAAAAAGAAAGAAGCAGAGTAGTCTGACCAAGAGTTAGCTCCCAGCTCACAGTTTCAAGACTTGTATTGGTGTGGTTGGAATTTGAGTGGGGGTTAGGAGAGGTGAGAGCAGTTATCTTTTTTCTGCAGAGTTAATAATGCTGTGTCAGGGACGGATCTGAGAATTACTCCCTTCTGCCAAAGTGTTAATCTGCACCAAGGCCTTATCTCTAGTGTCAGCCAGGACAAGGGCAGATTTCTGATGTTTCCCAGGAACACAGGCCTTGAAACATTCCAAGAGTGTGGGGAGGGGGTTGCTCTGACCATGCCACTTGGTCTCTGACCTGCTCTTTATCACTAGCTGTCTTTCCAAGATGACAATACTCTTGTCAGGGTCATGAGGATTTACAGGGGTTGCTGTGGTCATGCTGTTTGGTTTCTGGCCTGCTTTCTCTCACTGTCTCCCAAAAGGCTGTACTCTCGTCAGGATCGTGAGGATTTCTTACCTCCAGGCTTGCTGTCTACTCTGGACTTCCCAGCCCGACTTGGCTATGGCAATCAGATTCCTTCCCTGCAGCCTTGCTCCAGAGCTGAGAGCTGGGATTCCCTTCATGAGGTGTCACCAGGGCCAGGCAGACAGCATCTGCCTCTGGTATATCCCAACAGCAAACCACTGGTAGTACATGCCTGTAGTCCCAACCACTCAGGCTAATGCGAGAGGATTCCTTTAGCCTAGGAGTTTGAGGTCAGCTTGGGGAACAAGCAAGATCCTGTCTCTTAAAATTTGTTATCAGTCCTAAAAAAAAAAAAAAAAAAATCCCTTCATCCCAGCCCTTAAAAGCTGAATTTATTCTGGCTTCTCATACCTCAGCCAAGGATTTTTTTTTTTTTTTTTTGAGTCTTACTATCTTGCCCTCAGAAGAGTGTCGTGGCATCACAGCTCACAGCAACTTCAAACTCTTGGGCTTAAGCGATTCTCTCCCCTCAGCCTCCCAAGTAGCTGGGACTACAAGAAGCCGGCCACAATGCCCAGCTATTTTTTTTGTTGTTGTAGTTGTCATTGTTGTTTAGCTGGCCCAAGCTGGTTCGAACCGGCCAGCCTGGGTGTATGTGTCCGGCACCATAACCACTGTGCTACAGGCGCTGAGCCAAGATATTCTTGACGACGCCCTAGTTACACTGGCCTGCTCTTGGTTCAAATATGCCAAATGCTTTCCTCAGAGCCCTTGCGCATGTCCATCCCCCACCCAGAGCACCTCGTCATTCTCTAGGTCTCAGCTTGGCTTTCCCAACCCTAGAAGTCTTCCTCATGTTTGCAGCCACACTGCTCGCACTCGCCCTTCTGCCTCCAGGCTGTAAGTGGGTGGAGGGCAGGGACAGATCTGTCTTGCTCATGGCTGTGGCTCTGGACACAGTAAAGCCAGCACGTAGCAAATGCCTTCTGCGCCGTGCTCTCCAGCTCCCCTCTGAGTCTGCAGGCCAGTCCTGAACCAGCCTCTGTGCCTTTTCACTTTGCCGGCCCCTTCTCCAAAAAGCTGTTTCCTGGCTGTCCCTTGTTCCCAGTGAGCAGGACACCCAACACCCTCCATACTTTCATCCTTGGGCCCCGCCACCCTCCTTTGCCACTGTCCACCAGCCCTCCCACAGTCTGCCTTCCAGGCCGGAACAGGTCTGGCAGTCGGTAGGGAAGTCCCCTGTTCTCATCCCACATGCTTGCTGGTTCTCCCCTTCCTCTAGTCTGAGCCACTGAGGTCCCAGGACATTAGGAACCACCGAAGAAATGGGAAACCAGCATCATCCTTTCCCCCTGGAGTGAGATGAGAAACTAAAAATTAAAAGGAGTCTCATAGACATATGCCTATAGGAGCCAGGCAGATAATCAAAGGAACAGAGTTGGCAGGGAGAACAGCACAACTGTCCTGATACGTGGACACTTGTGAGGGACAGGGCTGACAAAGTGGAAAGTAAGTCCCCACCAAAGGGAGGAGCTGCTAGTAGTTGGCTGTGGCTGATTGTTGCTGTTCAGGACTGGGACGCATGGCTCTGATTTTCTTTTTCAAGAGAATCCAGAATCTGAAACCCTGAACACAGATTTTTCTATGAAATCTATCAATTTTCAAATGCTGGCCCTTATAAAAGGGCTCCAGGTAACTAGCCAGCTTTTTTCCCTTCTGCCCCTTCTGCAATGTGAGAATACGGAGACAGTGCCGTGTATGAGGAACAGGCCTACTAGATATCAAGTCCGGGGGCTTGACCTTGAACTTCCTAGCTCCTGGCACTGTGAGAAATAATTTTCTAGTATTTCTAAATTACTAATGTTTGTAATTATGTTTTATTATAGTGGCAGGAACAGACTGAGACAGCTCTAAGACAATCCCTTCCCTTCTCCACTGCATGTTGTAGACAAACTTTCAAGGCAAGAGCCTGGAACAGAGGTCCTAACTGCTAAACCAAGAGGGAGTGGCCTTCTATGCAGATAGCTGGTGCTCACCACTGAAGAAAGGAAGCTGAATTTTCTACGCAATTCTCAGTCCTGTTAAGAAAGGGGCCGAGGCTGGGCGCCTATGGCTCAAGCGGCTGAGGCACCAGCCACACACACCTGAGCTGGCAGGTTAGAATCTAGCCCAGGCCTGCCAAACAACAATGATGGCTGCAACCAAAAAATAGCCGTGCGCCTGTAGTCCCAGCTACTTGGGAGGCAGAGGCAGGAGAATTGCTTAAGCCCAGGAGTTTGAGGTTGCTGTGAGCTGTGACACCATGGCACGCTACCCAGGGTGACAGCCTGAGGCGCTGTCTCAAAAAAAAAAAGGGGGGGGCAAGAAGGACCAGAGAAACACCCTGGCTATCATATTACATACACCCAAGGATCCCAATACCCCAAAGATACAATATTAGAATAAGCTCTCAATCAGGTCTTTGTTCCTATTATCATTCTCTTTATTCCAAAACAGGTTACATTACAGATTTCAACTTTTCAAATGCAACATCTGGGTAAGTTAGAAATATTCACAGCACCTTGCTAGGGCACCATGCCAAAGAAAGAGACTATCTGGGTTCACAGGTATCTGCTCTGTGTTGGGGAAATTAAAAAACAACAAGCAAAAGTGTAACCACAATCTCAGCTTTTTCCTTTTTAAATAAAGTTTGCTTAATTTCACACTGTTCTTGACTCCTTTTCTCAACATTCATTTCAGTTTCAGGCTTTCCATCCTCCTCCTGGAATTAATGTGCTGTTCTGAAAGAGAATGGAGATAAACACAAAATCATTGAAGGTTCCAGCTCATTGTTCTATTTCCTAACTGGTGACCACAGTGAGACCAAGCTACCCTCCCAGTATAAGATCCCATTTATGAGGGACTAATCATTTAACTATTGCTTCTATTTATTTACGCCCCATTTCATTTTTACAAAAGAATGTGAAACAGCTTATTTAAAACTAAAGTTGATTATGACTTAAATATAAACAATGAAACAAACCTGATGATAACAAAGTAAGAAAGTGGCTTGTGAACACTTAAGCAGATGAGGTAATTCCAGGCACACCTCTCACAATGCAAGGCCCAAGAGTGTAAATTTCAATTAAATGAACAGAGAGGAAAATTTAAAGAATGTTCATACTGTTGCTCAGATTCCAATCTGCCAACATGGCCCTTGCATAGCTTAAAGTCAACTCCTGACCATTCACCACAGAAACCTGCATCTCATTCTGCCACGTGACCCTGTTCTTGCTGAGCAGCACTCAGCATCTAAACCCAACACAAGAGGATTCTCAAAAATGGGACCCGGTAACAGAAAACTTTTTTTTTTTTTTCAGAGACAGAGTCTTACTTTGTCACCCTTGATAAAGTGCTATGGCATCACAGCTCACAGCAACCTCCAGCTCTTGGGTTTAGACGATTCTCTTGCCTCAGCCTACCAAGTGGCTGGGACCACAGGCGCCCACCACAATGCCCGGCTATTTTTTTGTTGCAGTTTGGCTGGGGCTAGATTTGAACCCGCCACCCTTGGTACATGGGACCAGTGCCTTACTCACTGAGCCACAGGCGCCACCCAGGAAAACTCTTAAAGGAGAAGAAATCTCCTCTATCTCTTTATTCACTCTTTCTCCTCGGCTGCCTTTCCCTAGACTCTACGGTCTAGAAAGTGATGGGGAAACCCCAAAATTGCAAATGAGAATCTAGACAGATACTGTGGGGGTGACAACAGCAAGTAACTGAAATAGGGGGGAGGGGGCTCTGGCAAACAGGCAAGGATATTGCCACACATGCTGCCTTTGGTAGGCAGCTCTTCCCAGTGGTGAGGACTAAGGTGATGAGCACACAGTTTACAGGAGGCAGGCTCCACACCAATTAACAAAACAGGTCAACAGGACATGCACAGGCCAGAGTATATGCTCCTAATTCCCTGCCAACTACTCAGAGGTTTCTATGTATACCGAAGTGTGTACACTCACAAATGTTCATGCAGAAAGGATAGCGTGAACTAAGAACAGCTGAAGAGTGGTGGCCCACACCCTTCATACTAGCTAAAAAGCTACGCCCTACATTATGTCTGCTCAAATCAATGTCTACCCTCAGATCAAGAGCACTTAGCTACCAGGGGGTTCCTTTTTTTTTTTTTTGGCAGTTTCTGGCCAGGGCTGGGTTTGAACCCACCACCTCTGGCATATGGGGCCAGCACCCTACTCCTTTGAGCCACAGGCACCACCCACCAGAGGGTTCCTTTTAAGAGACTAGGCTCAACTTCAGAAAGTACCAAATGTCCAGGGAATCAAGTGCCCTTCCTCTCAAGCAGTATGATTTGGGGTTAGCAGGGTGGAGGTACACTATTTAAAGTTCAAGGAGAGAGAGAGAAAAAAAAGCAATTTAGAGTAAAGAATTAAAAGAACTCAACATTTAGCAGAAAAGACTAGTTCTCAAAGCAAATCTCAGACAGAGCAATTGTAATTTAGGATGAAATCAAATGTGTATAGCCAGGGAATGAAGGTGGGAGAAGCGACAACTATAAAAGGGGGACAGGGAAATTTTCTGGAGCTTTGCAATATCTGTATCTTGACTGAGATAGAGGTTACACAACTATAAAAGGTTTTCGAGAGTCACAGACTCGTACATTAAAAGGGTGAATTTTACCATATGTAAGTTATACTTCAGTTAAACCTGAAAAAACAAATCCAAAACACAGTCTTTTCTGAGTCAAGGACTAGGTGACCCAACTTACGGGCACACAGCAGTAAGGCTCTAAATTCTATGCTTTTGTTGATCTCTCCTGTTTTCAGAGGATTAAAAATTACATGGCTGTGTTGCTTTGGCAGGGAAAGCCATTTCCCAGGCGAAGGATAAGAGGGAACACAACTTAAAAATTTAAATAACTCCCTCCCTTTGTTGGTCTAGGACAGGGGTCAGCAAACTATGCCACATGGTCCAAATCCAACCACCACCTGTTTGGATAAAGAGTTATTGGAACACAGCCACCTACTTGTTTTACATAGTCTATGGGTGCTTTCATGTGACAGTGACAGAATTATACAGTTCTGCCAAAAGACTACATGGCCAGCAAAATACTATCTGGTTCGTTACAGAAAACTGCTGACCCCTGGTCTAGTGGAGCGGATCAGGGAAGCATCAGACACTCTTCCCTCCTTCCTTCCTGTCACCTTGCCTCCACCTCCGCCCCCATCCTAGGACTAATATGCAGAAGGAGAATGTGAGTTAGTGGAAGGGGAATGTGAGTTATTTCACTTTACATTTTAGTCACAAGGGGGGAGGCCCTGAACCCTACCCTAAGTGCTAGGAACCTGGATTCTGATACTGGCTTGGACCTATGGCCACCAGTCTTTCATAATTTAGAGTCTAAACAAACCACACCATTTGGCCCAACTAAAGATTAGTATGATAGAAGGAAGGCCGAGAAACAGTGACAAGGTGTGCCAGGATTTGCCATGGGACCATCACTTAATGAATTTTGGATGTGTCTTATCCTCAACTCAGCTTTCCTGTGAAAAGAGAGAGGAGTGTGGTCTATAAACAAACATCCCATGAGATCTGTGTATAAGGGAGGATGAAGTCTTATAAGTCAAAGCCAGGCCAAAGTTGCCCCACTGCAAAGTTACCCCATCAGCTGGGCTAACTCAGGAAGCCTTTGCCCTGGTCAAGTCACAACCTTACCCAACAAGTTGGAAAATGGCCCCAGAATTCAGCTTTGGCTTAGGGAGAAGTGGGGAGGAATGAGTGGGCTGAAAACTAGATAGATAACTGACATGCATGAGGTGGGCAAGATGGGAAAGGGACCCTGCTTCTGGGATGGGTCCACCCTTCATCTTTACCGTAGTGTCCTATATTTTGCCAATCTACTGCTCTGCTCTGCAGCGATCCTGCCAAAGGAAAGAGGGTTTGAGAATCAAGAAAGGACAGTGAGAGGAGAAATAAGCTGAGGAAAGAAATGACACACACCCAGCCAGAGCTTCTGTAGGGTCACCGATCTTCCCAGGGCAGAGTTTGTTCTAAGACTCACAAAGAGGACAACAAACAGTGGGCTTTACAACTCCTGAGTGGGATATATGAGCAGGGGGAGGGTGGAGTCACCCATCCTTTTGGGATTTTTATGAAACCCTGGACTCTCTCCCCAGAAAGTGCATGCAACTTTAGGAACTCCTGCCAAGTAGGATCTAAATCAAATGATTTCTACCCCAATCTCCCTTGGACTTTGTTCTTTTTAAGTGGGCAACTTCCAGAAAAGAGAGAACTTAAGAGCATAGCCTGAACTCCCTGGGGTTCCAGGCAGTTGCTGGAAGGGGACAGGCTTCTGCTTTGCAAAAACAGCTGAGTCCGGCTCCTTCTCAGACACAAGGCATAGCCGTCCAAAAGGCTGCTGGAGGGCAGAAAAACCAACTGGCTACCACTGCTGGTGCCATGGAGAGCTCTTGTGGGATCTGGATTCCTACAGGGAAGCCAAGGAGCATGTCTGCACCGGGTCTCCAGAGGGGCATTCAGAGAGCTCACAACGGAGACTCGGGCAGAGAAGAGGTATTTGCTTCTTCTATTCATTAACGGTCTCCCTCAAAAAGCCATTCTCTGATCTGACCAAATAATGGGCAGTTGGAGGGCATGCTATTGAGTTACATTCTTCTAACAAAAGTCCTAGACAGGAGAAAGCAGGGCACACGTGAAAAATGACTTCTTCCAAAGGTTAAAGCAATTCTGATCTTTTCTTATTGGCCTTTATGTGGCTGAGATCACCCAGGTTCTAATAAAGTCAAATCAATAAGAAATACCTATGTGACATTTAAATTTGCCTCAATTCAGTTTCAAAAGTCAAGCTGCCAGCAAGTCGAGGTCTGACCGTTTGTGTGACTCCAAGTTGTCTGGTTCCCAGGAAAGTGGCATGGTCTAACAGAACAGATGCTCCCTGCTGAGAGCCTCTGCAAAGCCTACAGCAGCTTCTACAGGAAAGAACAAGACTCATACTTTGGAGGACAAGCTCCTGGGGCTGTTAGGGTTATGGACGAACAACTATCTGGAGCATGGAGGAGGGCAGGACAGAGAGAATTTTTTACACAGCCAGCAAATTAACACTCTTCTGCCACATAGTCTAATCCACTTTAATCTTCGTAGAGCAATTATGTTCCTCTTTCATTCTAATGTGCAGGGACAAAAATTATTGTGGTTTTAAAAAATTTAAAGCTAATTACTTAAGGCCCTCTTCTGGAGAACATGAATAATTTTGCCACATACACTTCTAGGCTGGCAGAGCTGATGTAAATATTTTTAATCCTACTCTGAATCCACGGTCCAGCTCTAGCCTTACCTCTTGACTGCCTGTTGGGCCAGCATCCGATTGCCAGCCAGAAATGTCACACTGCCCAAGATGGCCAGGTACTTCAGGGTTTGGAACATGTTGAGCTGAGTCCAGTAGACATACATGAGCCCCAGCATAGCTGTAAGAAGCAGTGTCATGATATCCAATTAAATAAAACAGTAACAATGCCCTAAGGTCAAGGAGAGTTAGGAGCAGGAACCGCTAGATCAGCGGTTCTCAACCTGTGGGTTGCGACCTCTTTGGGGGTCGAACGACCCTTTCACAGGGGTCGCCTAAATACATCCTGAATATCAGATATTTACATTATGATTCATAACAGTAGAATTACAGTTATGAAGTAGCAATGAAAAAAATTTTATGGCTGGGGGTCACCACAACATGAGGAATTGTATTCAAGGGTCACAGCCTTAGGAAGGTTGAGAACCACTATGCTAGATTATGAAAAGGTCTGTATTTCTGCACCAATCTGTCTTATTCCTTTTTTCTGAGCCCAAAGTAGTAACTCAATATACATGCCTCTCAGCCACAACTGCCAAGAAATCCAAAGGTAAAAACATAAGCTACTTTATTCCATTCCATGTTCCTGGTACTACTACTTCTCTGCTTCTTTAATGAAGTTTTGTTTTGTTTAAAACTTTACTGTTATGTTATAATTAGGATTTTATTTTTCAAATTCTCAATAAAAATATATAGGATATAAACAAATGGTTTCTTTTTTACTCAAAATGTTTGTAGGCTGGGTATGGGAGATGGTGGCTGTAATTCTAGCTACTTGTGAGGCTGAGAAGGGAGGATCACTTTAGGCCAAGTGTTCTAGACCAGCCAAGGCAACACAGCAAGACCCCATTTTTAAAATTAAAAACAAACAAACAAACAAAAAAAACCATGTGTGGTGACACATGCCTATAGTTACTTGAGAGGCTGAGGCAGGAGGATCACTTAAGCCAGGAGTTTGAAGCTACAGTGAGCTATGATCACACCACTGCACTCTAGCCTTGGGGACAGAGCAAGACCCCATCTCAAAAACAAAGAAGTATAAAAATTTCAGGGTAATTTGTCATTTGACTAGGAAGGAGCAAGGAGGACTAAGGAAGGTTTAGCAAAAAGGGCTCAGAGCTATACGTTGAGCCCTGGTTTCTGGTTCCGGCTCTGCTCTTACAAGCCACTTAATTTCCCTGAGCCCCAATTCTCTTCTCTTATCTGTCAAATAGGATCATAATTGCCACCCCAATCTTCCCCCACAGGGTTGGAATGAAAATCAAAAGAGGCAGTAAGCACAAAAAGCATAGTGGCAAGAAAAGCCATGGCTCTCAACAGATTTATATTCAGGTTTTGTTCTCTGCCTGACCCGGGAGGACTATCTTTCAAATCCAGTAACTGAGCTGGAGAGAAAGGTCATCCTGCCAATGTTGCCCGGAAGGATGATAGATGAACTGCAGCAGGGGTTCTCTACTGTTTCTAAGGTCATGGACCACTGTGTAATCTGATCAAAGTTATGACTCTCTCTTTTCCCAGAAAAATATACATAATTGCCTAGAATTTCAAGGGATTCATCCATGTTCCCCTATGAGAATCTTTATACTATGGGTACATAGACAGTGACTCCTAAAAGAGGCAAAAAAAAAAAAAAATTAAAAATATTGAAGTCTCAGTGAAGTGCAAGGCCCTACCAATCCAATAGTGTCAAAAGTCTTAGAAATACTCAACTGATTTATGAAGGCACTGTCTTGTTATGTTCAGGTTGTTTAGGTCATGAGTTCTCAGGAGAACAATGTGGGACAGCACGTCAGACTATGGAAGGGACTGTTTTCTACTACTGTCCAGACAGAGCCACCAGCAAATGTGAAGATCGATGTGGTGGGGGAAGATACCCTTTGGAAACTGCATTAATGCTCTACATCCAGGAAGATGGCTCAATGTAAAGATACGATAAGTGAGTAATCTCTGGAAATGAACAGGGCTATTAAATGAAGGTAAGTGGCCTGCCAACAGCAGCCCAGTACAATGAAGCCCAATATAATGACAGCTGTTCTAAGCTGATGAACCAAACAGGTTTATCATCATATTAACTGTCCTAAAAGGCCAGGAGGAAGAGGGAAATGTTATGCTATTAAGTTATTATCGTTAATACGTTGTGGCTCTACTTAACAAGGCTTTTGCGTGGTCAGGCGAAATGTCAGAGGAGGTTAAATGAATTAGTGGCCTGGGGCACTTACCAGCATGTCCCAGGTGAAATATAATCGTGCTAGGAGCAAAAGTGAAGTTAGAGACATTGGCACCAATCCGGATCCACTGAATGATGAAGAAAAATAAATTAAAAAGACATTAGAACTTAAAAGGGAGGCCCCACATGCCATGCTGATGCTAATCCAATCAACAGCCCTAAGGGCTTGAACATTCACACCCCCAGGAAGAACAGGGAATTCTTCCAAGTGACAAGCACCCTATTACAAGCCCTCAGGAAAAACTGTTCCATTTTTTTCTTTAGAAAAGCACTTCAGCACCTGCTCTCAAATGAGCTTGGATAACTCAGACCTGAACATCATTTTTAATGATGGCAAATCCTTCTATTTTAAAACAGGTGGAAACGTGAAGCCAAAAGGTCAGAAAATGCATTTATGATGAGGCAACTGATACTCCCACTAAATTCTCAAAGAATTGGTAATATAAACCTGCTGGCAGCCAGCTGGCAGGATGCATGCTCTTGCTGTGGGCTCCATAGCTTCTGAAACTCTGATTACTCAAAGATGAGAACAGGTGCCTATACCCTGGGTCAGGTTTCTGAAAGCTTGTAGCATGACTTCTGAATTTAGATTAACCAATAATCTTTTATAAAAATCAATGAACTAACTAGAAACATAGATAACTTTCTAAAAGTAAGGTCTAAAGTGTTTTTTTTCCCCCCTCAAAATTTTCTGAATTTTGAAGATACACATTTATGTCTACGATTTTAAAAGCAAAAGAAAAAAATTAATTAGTAAAAATAAAAAATTAAACAGTACAGAAAAGTAGAAAAGGTGAAAGTTTCCTTCTTGTACACTCTCTAAAATGTCCTCTCCCCACAGGTGACCAACACTAATACACAATGCCTTCTAAACCTTTCCACAGAGGCCATCCTAAACATATTACCTTACTTCTTCATGCAATAACACTTCTTGGCAATCATCATATCAGCATATAAATCTGTCCATTCTTTGAACAAGCTGCATATAATTCCACTGTATGTATATCCATAATTTATTTAACATTTGCTTTTAGCCTGAGCAAGAGTGGGAACCCATCTCTACTAAAAAAAAAAAAGAGAAAAATTAGCCAGGCATTGTGGTAGGCACCTGTAGTCCCAGCTATGTTGGGAGGCTAAGGCAGGAGGATCACTCGAGCTCAAGAGTTAAGCTTGCTATGAGCTAGGCTGATGCCAGGGCACTCTATCCTGGGGCAACAGAGTGAGATGCTGTCTCCAAAACAAAGAAACAAAAAAACACTTGCTTTTATGAAGACTAAGTTGTTTCCAGTTTTATGCTCCAAACAGTGGTGAAATATGTAGCTCTGTACTCTATGTTTTATAGCTATCAGCACTAGACCTTGCTTTGCTCACACTAGATCTCATCTGAATAGTCCTATGGAACATCATAGCTTTAGTTGCTACTAGGTACTTTCTCATGCCCCCTTGTCAACGGGTCAATTGCTTTGGTGGATTCCCCACAGCGGGGTTGGTCATTCTAAAATTTCTTGACCATTAGTTCAGGTCACAGCTGCTGGACCTCTTTGGAGATATGCTGAGGCCAGAGCACACAGCTGCCTTCGGGAAGGGTTACATCTGCCGAGTGTGATGCAGGACACATGCTGCCCAAGCTAATTATAACCACTCACCAAAGCAAACAGCAGGAGCAACGGTGCAAGGACCAAGGCGGTGAATGTGTTGGATACCACTGTGGGGGGCCTCTTCTCGGGCTCTCGGAACAGGTGCTGCCAAAAGAAGACACACCAAGAAGACTTAAGAATGTGCCCTTCCCAGCAGGGGCTGCCATGTATCTGGGCAGATGACCAAACATTGATGACCAAAACATCAATGATGGTCACCAAGGGGAAAAACCTCTTGGCAACAAGTAGCCACTTGGCCTTTGTCTCTTCTCAGTGCTGGCTTCTGATCCCAGAGGTCTCCCTTCCAGACACCGCCTCAGTCCCAGCTCACTGTGTGGCCAATTCTTTTCTCCCCTCAAAGACGTGCTGCCATTTAGAAGTTGGCAATTGCAACCCATCCTGTCAGCTAGTATGAAAGACGGCACCCTGGTACACAGAAGGCTTAGGTGACACACCCAAGGCAGGACTATGGACTTCACAATGCATCTGCATTCCTGGGGTGCCAATGACATATGTTGCTGCTGAGATGGTAACCTCAGTCCCTTTAAAAACATAACAGAGGCCTCACTATAGATTTTTTCAACCATTAACTCATCACTCTCTTCCCCCAGCCAGGAATCTAAGGAAACCCTAAATAAACTTACTCTGTCTGATTTCCAGAGTTAAAGCAGAAGGCAGGGGCTGGGCGTGGCGGCTCACACCTGTAATCCTAGCCCTCTGAGAGGCCGAGGCTGGAGGATCCTTAGAGCTCAGGAGTTGGAGACCAGCCTGAGCAAGAGTGAGACCCTTTCTCTACTAAAAAGGGAAAAATTAGGTGGGGGTGGGGATGTGTTCCTGTAGTCCCAGCTACTTGAGAGGCTGAGGCAGGAGGCACTTCTTGAACCGAGAAATTTGAGGTTGCTGTGAGCTATGACGCCATGGTACTCTAGCCTGAGCCACAGAGTGAGACTCTGTCTTTAAAAAAAAAAAAAAAAAAGAAAGAAAGCAGATGGCTGGGTGAGCATTCCTCTGATATTTCTTTGTTCTGGTTTTTCTCCTGAGCAATTCTACGTGAATTCTCTTTGGAAAACTCACCCAGGTAATGTGACTTAGCAGAAGCAGCAAAGGACTGGAAGTCCAGAGCGCTCAATGCAGACCCAAACTGATATGCACGGTTGTGTGACCAGGGGCAAGTCACTTTGCCCCAGGTTTCCAGCTAGAAAATTGGGGGCGGGGAGGTCAATGACCATCCTATAAGGCTTGTAAAGATATTATCAAGATCAAATGAAACAGGGCATTTGATTATGCTTTGGAGGTTGCAACAAAGGTAAATCAAACTTTTAAAAAAATTTTAACATAAAAATGTTTTTATAAGCTTTCCATTTTTTTATTTTTTTTGCCTTCACAAAATTAAAAAGGCTTAAATTTTAATAAGAATAACAATGTTTAAAATAAGTACTAGAAACAAAACCGTAAAGAACGAGCGAACATAAATAAAAGATTTTTCCTCTAGTGTAGTGGTCCCCAACCTTGTTGGCGCCAGGGACTGGTTTCATGGAAGACAAATTTTTCCACAAACCTGGGGGCAGAGTGGGATGGGCATTAGATTTTCCTAAGGTGCAAGCAAGCTAGATTCCTAGCATGTGCAGTTTACAGCAGGCTCGTGCTCCTACAAGATCTAATGCGGCCATTGACCTGACAAGAGGTGGAGCTCAGGTGGTGATGCGAGTGATGGGGAGCAGGCTTTAAACACAGATGAAGCTTCAATCCGCTGAAGTTCACCCACTACTGGGCAGCTATGTTCCCAATAGGCCACA
The DNA here is from genome assembly GCA_963574355.1 of Loris lydekkerianus. Classification (NCBI taxonomy): domain Eukaryota; kingdom Metazoa; phylum Chordata; class Mammalia; order Primates; family Lorisidae; genus Loris; species Loris lydekkerianus. Next base: position 54,555 of record CAUYPK010017908.1, on the reverse strand, counting down.
GACCAGTACCAGTTGGCAGCCCAGGGTTTGGAGAGAGAAGCTCTAGCGTATTAATCTGAGGCTGTCTCTTGTGATTTCCAATGCCCAGCACCGTAGTAAGACAGCCTCATTTGTGCCTCCTATTCCTAAATTTCCAGCTCCACTCTCCTTCGCTGCCACTGCCATTAAAGGATTTCTACCACTGTAGCAAGCAGTTGCTGCCGCCTACACTATACTCCACAAACCAGTCGGCACCCCTCATCATCACAATTGTATCTTCTACTATTTAATTGCACTTAAACATTCTTAAATAATGCTCTATAACATTAAGAGGAATTTTAAATCTTTTTAAAATTCTACTGCTCTATCATTTGGGCTCTCACCATCTATTATAGGGAAATGAAAGCAGGTATTCTGCTTTTAGCACTTGGATATTACATTAATTCATATGTGGGTTTCCATGATCATTTCTCATGATTGTAGAATAGTCAACTGAGTGAATTCACCTCAGTTTCCTTAACCAGCACCTAAACTGTTGAGCAATTATTGTGTTTATTTGGTAAAGGGCTATAGAAACATTTCAAAGCCTTTCTTTCCTCATCTATTACTTTGATCCTTACAACAGTCCTTTGGGCTTGACAGGACTGGGAAGGCCTTGCTTATCCAAGGATTTACCTAATGAAGTAAGACCCTGTTCTCCCAGGCAAGTTTACCCATTAGCCTTGATTTATGCAGAAGCAGGCAAGATAAATGCTAAACCCATTTGCACTCACTGCTGTCAAGCAGTGGTCTAAAGGCTGAACCTCCTGGATGTTAGGAAAAACAGACTTGGGTTCTGATTTTACTATCTTCCATCTCTCTGCTTTCTGGAAGGTAGTCATTGGACTCTTTGAACCTGTTTATTCAGCTCAAGGATGGGGCTGCTATTTGCCCTGCCTAATTTACAGCATAGCAAGAACAAATTATAAAACGTCTTATAAACAGGTTAAAGGACCAGAACCACAATCCAGGGGTTTGCTGCCCTTTTTCTTTGTACCCATTCTTCCCCTGTGTTTAGTGGATAAGCCCTTTGGGACATACCTGAATTTCCTGCTTTGGGGTAAAAAGGTTCTGGGACAAGACAGTTGATGGAGCTTCTTCCTCAGGGAACCTGATGACCACATCAGCCTAAAAACATAAAGGCAGCCTTTAAAAGCACAGTAGAAAAGGGAGTGAGACTTCTCAGCAAGTTAGTAATATTCCCTAATTCACATCTAGGACCATAAATAAAAAAAGCCCCAAGCAGTCCAATCACTTCTGATCCGTTAGATGACAAATTGCAGCAGTAAAAAATTTCAAAAAGAAAACAAGTATTTGTTGAAAATGCTTTTTAGAGTAAGAGTTCTAATTTTCTACTGGTATGGCAAGCCCCATAAGGCAGCTTAATACAAAAATCCCAGCTGGTACACAAGCTGTCACAAACTGCTTGGTGTTTCTGGGACTGTGATTTAGTCACATTAGAAAAAAGAAAGAAAGAAGAATGCATTCTTGTACAAAAAGTAGCCCAAAGTTAGGAGAAGGAGCCTTGAATACAGCCTGAGAAAGTGCAGCTGGTCCCTTGTCTTGCCAAGGGAGCCACCCACTGTTAAAGCCCTGCAATTTGGCCTCTGCTACCTTTTCAAGCTTTACTAGGCTCAGGTGCTCCAGCAAAACACATCCATGTTCATGTCACTGAAAGTACCTCGAGCTCTTCTGCAGGCCATTCCCCAGTGATCATCCCACAGTCCCCAGAGACTATATTGCTAAACCCTGGTCATTCTTCAACTCTTCTCAAATGCCATGTCTTTCAAGTTTTCTCTCCTCATAGCAATCAGAAGTGAGGCATGCATGAAGTAAGGAGCTGTGCACATGCAACACAAATGGTCATCCTTAGTTAGTTAGTTAATTTGCACATCCTGCAATTCTACACCATCCTGAGTTGTATCAGAATTCAGATCTTGTCCCTCCCATGAAGCTATACAGTATGTCAAAACCCAGGGCCCTATCTTTCGTATCTATGTACCTACCCCCATGGCACCTGCTTGTAACAGGAAAGCCTCCTTCCTGTGTAACATCTATAGGAATTCACAGATCACTGGCACTCACCAGGGCACATTTACACTTCCTTCATTCACTCAATCAATATTTACTAAGCACCTACAATGTGCCAAGCCGTGTACATGACCCTAGGATTATTTATGGAGACAGCACACAGCACCTTACCTCACAATGCTTAGTCACTGCCCAAGGGGAGCACAGCCAAGGTTGGAATGAAGAGCTTGCCCCTGAGAAGGAGCTAACTGTGGCTATGGTGCAGCCACTCTCACCTGAGTCAGGTATGTTCAGTTACGTACCACATTCCAGAGGATTGGGTTCTTCAAAGTGGCATCTCCAATGATTAAGTAGAGAGTGTAGGTACCAGAGGCAGAGTCAAACTCGATCTTTCTTTCAGAGGTATCCAGTTCAAACTTGTACACGTTCTTGTTGTCTGGCTCAGCAACAAACACCACTTCCTGGCCAGTCTTCTGGTTATGGAGTCGGACGAACGTCTAGATGAAATATAATACAATTTTTCTTCTGATAATTTCCAAATGCCCCATAGACCCAATATTGAATCTGCCAGACAGCAGACTGCCAGCCAATGCTCTTGTCACTCTAGGATCTGCCAGACCTCCCAGGAGTGGAAGGAGTGGTTGTGCCACCTTGGTTCCTAGTTTAGAGATAGCCTTTTGCTAGTAGGAAGACAGAAATTTAACTTAGGGGTCCAGGCAATTCTCCACTAGTAGGAGCCTGAATACCCAGTTTGTGGATGATTTAAGCCCTTTGCTATTGTTGCAATTTCTTTTTCCTGCCAGCCTTTTGGCCACTTTGCTGCCCAATTAACTTCTTCACCAGACGGTGAAAAGGGAAATGAGGTAGAACTGTAAAAGGCCCAGATTCAATTTCCTAGTGCCTACAGCTAAAGATTCAGGAGAGGAGACCTGGATATTGATAGCAAGGCACAGATCTAAACAAGCAGAGCAGCCCAGGGTCACAGAAATAGCCCAACTCTGATGACGGACAGATTTGGTCCCACTACTTATTAACTAAGCAGGTCACTTAACCTCCTTGTGCCTTGGTTTCTTCATCTTTAAGGCATTACACGAGGTCTACTATGTGAAGATTTGCAATAATGTATGGAAAGCAATTAGTGCGGGGCCTGGTATACACCGGGCAGTCAACAAAAGGCAGCTAATGTTATTACCAGTATCATTAGTACTGAGTCTAATCACTTTATCCTCACAATTACACAAAAAACTAAGATTTCTGCAGCAAAATTTAGTATCTACTCAGAGCTTTTCTAAACATTTCAAACTAAAGAATTTAACAAAGCACAGATCATAAGACATAAGTATTAAATGAGTTGCCATGGTCACACAGCTAGTGCTAGGTCTATAAAAAATACACAAATCTCCTTTTCTTACTCTACATCTGAACAACAAAGACCAACCATTCAGTATTTAGGGAAAGGGGCCCAGAGATGTGAAGCATCCAGACTACAGCTATTAATCTTGACCAGGAAGGGCATTTAGGAGTCTGGGTGCCTGATCTCCCTCCTCTCATAGTCAAGTGCAGGCAGATGCCAAGCTCATCCATAAAATGCCATCTCTGACTGGGAGGTCTCTAAGCCACGACTTCTAAAACACAATCTTAGATAGGACCAGTAGTCAAAGTTTCATTTCCTCACTAGCTCTCCCTGCTCTAACCCTAATCTTACCAATGTAGTCTTGTTAATTTCTTTTTTTCACATTCTTTCTCTTGTGCTATTTAGTTGGCTAGTGTTATTTGGGGAAGAAGCGGGAAATGCTAAGAGGATGAAATGCTTAAAGGTCAGTTAGCCATGGCTAAGGGCCCCGACTAAGCAGTCTGAAGTTTGGGGCGGAGGGGAGAGAGAAGCAGAAGACTGCTGGGACTGTGGCCCCAGGGGCAGGCGCTCTGGAACACAAGTGCGGCAGCTGCAGCTACAAGAAAAGCAAGAAGGCTCCCAGGTAAATCCACTCATCTCAGTGATTTACTGCCTTGGAGCTGCCTTGAGGCACAAACACAAGGCTGCTGCTTCTTGCTAAAGCATCAGTACAGAGCACTTAAACCAGTGGTTCTCAACCTTCCTAATGCTGCGACCCTTTAATACAGTTCTTCACGTTGTGGTGACCCCCAACCATAAAATTATTTTTGTTGCTACTTCATAACTGTAATTTTGCTACTGTTAGGAATCATAATGTAAATATCTGATATGCAGGATGGTCTTAGGCAACCCCTGCAAAAGGGTCGTTTGACCCCCAAGGGGGTCACAACCCACAGGTTGAGAACTGCTGACTTAAACCAAGCCCACTAAGTCCCACATTCTTTCCTGTCATTCTGTATTTATTTGAACTGTCCTTTACAGAATACCAAAGGCAGGGCCAAGAGTGATTATTCTCAATGAAGGGGGATGACAGGCAGAGTGGAGGGTTGTCTGGACCCTAAATTGCCATGTTAGGGTTAAAAAGAAGTGTGTATTCCAGGTGAAGGATTATAACCCGTACGGCGTCATGTGGCAGAACCTGAACAAACTGCCAGAGTTCAGAGCCAAGGTCTGAAAGCAGAACGTGAAACTTCCTCTAGCTCGTGTTATACACCACACTGTTAACCCCAGTGTGCATTCGTGTTTCAGGCCCCGAGAATTGCCTGGGCTTCTTCCTGACCTGGTGAGGGGTGAGTTCAGCACCGGTGTTCACATCTACCAGCTGGAAGAACAAGGCGAAGTTCTGGTGGCTGTCTGCGATGAACGTGCCCTTGGCCTTGGCTGGGTAGTTCACTCTGAAAAAGACATTATGCAGTCAGTCTTCAAAGAGGATCTGCGTACCTCTGAGATTAAGCAAAGAATGCACACTTCACTTCATTGTCCAATCCCCACTCTCCCATTCTAACATTTCTGTTGTGAATAGACAGCTGTGGAGAACTGCCTGAGAGCAAACTGGGTAGATAAAGCCAGGATATGGGGGAAAAGGTATGTGTAGGTGCTTGTACCTCTAGGTTTTCACTTTAAGAACCTAAGGCTCTCAGCTCAACCAACCCAAGCACCAGTGTAGCTCTTGTGTATCTGTGCAGGCACATGGGCAAAGGGGTGAGCCGGACTGGCAGAACCAGAAGGAAAAACAATCACAGGACTGACGCTATGTGAGCAAGATTGAGAGACCAGGGACAGGAGATGCAAAGGAAAGGAGGCAACTTTTGGCTTTTTCTTTTTTTAATGCTGAATTTTTTTCCTGGATGCTATTTCAATTTACTTTTCTGCCTGGCAACTGGGTTTTAAAATGTCATTTTCTCAAACGGCAGGCTTGAGGAGGGCAACTGTTCCTTTCACAGCTAACTCCTAGGGTTTTAGGGTAAGATGGCCAGAGGATAATATAAATGGTTATAGAGTTCACACCTGGCTTTATTTTATATTAATGCTTTATATATTTACTCATGAATAATACCAATTCATCATCTATATAGAGAATTAGACTGCAAGGCACTCTAATATGTTATCTAACAGACATTTCAGTGGATTCCCAAACAATGCTCTCATCTTTGATATCGCCACAAAAATAACCAAACCAGAGACTACATGATTTAAAACCCAGCTCTACATGATTTAAAAGCAATGACTGGCCATGTGCGGTGGCTCATGCCTATAATCCCAGCACTCTGGGAGGCTGAGGCAAATGGATTGCTTGAGCTCAGGTGTTCAAGACCAAGACCAGCTCTGAAGCAGACCCCATCTCTAAAACTAGCCGGGCATTGTGGTAGGCACGTGTAGTCCCAGCTTCCTGGGAGGCTAAGGCAATAGGATCATTTAACCCAAGAATTTGAGGTTGCTTTGAGCTATGACACAATGGCACTCTACCAAGGGCAACTCTATCTCAAAAAAAAAAAAAAAAAAAAAAAAGAGAGAATGCTTGGCTTCCAGGCTTTAACATCCCCAATCTTCAAAATGGCTTTGAGGCGTCACCTATTATCTTCTGGCCTCCAAAGCTACCCCAGATCAGTAGAGTTGAAATGTGAACTTTACCCAGAGATCTACAAGGTGCCCTAAAGGTTGCCCCTAAAGTTGCCATACATAAGGAAAATGGGAAATTGCAGCTAAATGTACCTTTATTTACAAAATATTCATTATAAAATTTTATAAAATATTTATGAAACATTGTCTATATGTCAACCACCTCTTTATAAAATTTTGTAATGAATATTTTGTAAAGATAGGTACATTTACCTACAGTTTCCCAATTTCCCTATGTATGGTGACTTTAGGGGCAACCTTTGGGGCAACTTGTAGATTTCCTCCATTCCCAAAATTAGGACCTGAGGGAGGACTGGCAAATGGACTGTATACAGTGTTCTGGCCCAACTCTGATCAACTGTTAATGAAGGTTGTATTAAAAAAGATTCTGAAACTGAATCTGAGTTTAGTAGTAACAAATGCTGTGACTTATCAGTAATGCCTTCCATGGACACGGGAAAGGGAAGGGCAATCCTAGTGCTGGGTATGTGCTGTCTCACTTTCAAGGACTTAACTAACGAAGACTTCTAACTAATTCCAGATCTACCATGGGCCAGCGAAGTTGCCATGAAGCCACTAAAAGCAGATTCAGGACTGCGAAGATAAGGAGATTATAACAGAACATAAATTAATACACTGCTTCCTTCATTGAAAAGGTCTTGTTATTTGAAATACTGTCATCTGAACTAAATAATGTACTTAGTGACATAGCTGACTGACTCAGACTCATATCCTGGGGTAAGCTCCGTATCTCCTTGTGGATTGGTAATAAACAGTTTGTCCATGTACTGAACATTGGTATACACAACTCCCAAATCCGCTTAGATGCTCGGCAGAATCTCTGATGCAGTATCAGTGGAACTATATCCTCTTTAATTTGGGGGTACAAACTGGATCCCTGCTGACACAGAACCAATGTCTAGAGGGGCTCAGTGCACCTAGGCACACGCCTCTCTGCTCTTTATCCTGGGCCCCCACCGAGTCCAGGCGGCATCCCACCTACCGGGTGGTTTTGGGTGCAATGCTCTGATCCTTATCTACAGTGGAAAGATCAACATTTGTGATGCCAACTTCAGTGGAGATCTTGACTCTGAGCTAGGGCAAAACAGAGAAGATAATTACCCAATCAACTGCTGAGTATACAAGGAATTAACATGCACATTCGAAGTCTTCTATTAGTTAACATGAATAAAGGAAAAATCCTAGCCCAGCAGTCTTCAAGGATTATAATAAAACTATCCCAGCAACCCGTTTTGAAGTCTAGAAATTTACCCCTCAATTCTCATCCCTTCTACCCTTCTCTAGCTTTGGATACATGGCATATATTTTTTAAAGAAAAAAAAGTAGATCATGTGTCCTTTAAAATACATAAGGAGAACAATACTTCAGCTGTAACCTTTAAATAATTCAAATCAATGAGAATTCAATTCTAACAATAGCTAATATTAATTGTATGCTTACTATGTGAAAGCCACTGACTTTGTAAACACTAGCTCATTTAATTCTCGCAATAATTCTTTAAGGTAGTGGTACTTCAGATGAGGAAATTAAAGATTAGAGAGATTAGGCTGTTTGCTTGAGGTTAGATAGCAAGTAAGCACCCATCTCGGAACCCACGTGCCTAAGCACCTTGTCATATAGCTTCCCACCAACGCTTACTCTGTGCCAGGAGTATTGGAACTTTGCATAGGACCTAAAAAGCTATGGCAGTTTTCTATACCATTTACCAAGTACTTCTCATTTTCCTTGCAAGCATGTGGTAGAAAATTCTACTTCCCTGCCCACTTGGACTTGGGTGTGGTCATGAGACTTGCTTTGATCAATGAAATGTGAGCAGAAGTGACATGGTTACTTCCACATGCTTTAAGAAAGCTTTAAGAGTCAGGATATGATTCTCTCTTTTCCTCTGACGTGGGCACACATAATGTACAGGGGGAAGGCTTGCTCCTTTAGCCAGGGTCCTGGATTAAGGACAACATGAAGCACAGCCTCCAGCTGATGTCCTAAAGACACCTAGCATGGGCAAAAAACAAACCTTTGTTGTTTTAAGCCACTGTTGTAACAAGCGCAAACCAATCTATCTTGACTCTTCCAGTGTTTGAATTCTGTATGTTCCCTATAAGCATTTTCACAAAGCTAATGTCAGTAATGAGAAATTTTAAAATTAGATTAAAATAAACGTAAACCACCGAAAGAGATAGAAAACATGTGAATAGTCTATTCATGGGAAATTTTTGAGTTAAAATCTAGTTTGAATGTGCAGATTATACAAACCTAAGGCACTTTTATGTTCAAACATACCTATGAACCTTACAAATATTTGATAGGTTTGAACATACGCTTGCCAAATCCTTGCCAAATTCACTGGTTTATAGTCTGAGTTAGGATCAAGGAATAAGGAGGACTGGGAAAATAAATGAAGGATAGCTTTGACATTTTTCTAAAATGCCATACCAAGGTGTGACAACCTCAAATCAAAAGCAAACAAGAAAAATGAAGAAAAGATAAAGATAACCATGAAGTAATTCCTTTTAACAGCCTTCTCTCTTGCCTCCATGATACTAATAACTATTTTGTAGCAATAACCTTAATTATTCGGTTGAATAGGAGTGTTCTGCTTTGCTTAAGATTTATTACCAGAAGGTATAAGGTATAATCTACTTTTGAATACACGGCTACCACTGAGTGTAGGCACCTGGGTGAATTATGGCAGCAGAGGAGGGGAATGATAGCCTATCAGGGGGCGAGGGAGGAGCCTCTACTTTGGTTCAGCAGGCTCTCCATAAAGAGCCTCATAACTCAGAACCAGAGCAAGCTTTGCCGTGTAAAGCTCGACCCAGACAGGCACTGCCACTACTTCCATTTGAAGACAACCTGGAATGGAAGGCTCAAGCAAAGAGCTTTGGTGAAGCTACTGACTTTTGGCAAGATACTCTACTGAGAATGTTCCCTATAGCATGTGGAGCACCTATGTGCAAGGAATACACAGAGATGGCAAGACACACTTCCCATCCCACATGCAAACCATAACTTTAACAGACCAGTTTACAACTTTAATGAAGGGCTGTACAAAATGCAATGAAAGCACAGAAGAAGGAACTGTGACCCGGGAGTAGGACACGTTCCCTATTACTGTATATACTCGAGTATATACGGTACTTATAAAGACTAAGGAGGCAGCCTGATGGGCTTAGCAGTGCTCCAATTTGGGGGAGGTAGGAGATCAGTAATATTCTATGCTACAAGAAAGATCCTGTCTGCATAATTAACTAGTCTGCAATCTTCATCAACATTAACCAGATAATTCCCTCTTCATTTCTATATCTCATTCTCTTAAGAACTCATTCATTTAATTTGTAAATGTGATCTTGAAATCATCATCCCACAAATGTCTACAGATTGGCTAAATAATGGTACATGCACTTATGAATTACTATGGACCAATTAAAAAGAACAAGTTAGATGCCTATGGATAGATATGGAGATATTACCTCCTCCTTTTTTTTTTTTTTTGGCCAGGGCTGGGTTTGAACCCGCCACCTCCAGCATATGGAGCCAGCGCCCTACCCCTTTGAGCCACAGGAGCCGCCCTACCTCCTACTTTTGAATATACAGCCATCTACTGTCATTCAATCTAGGCCATAGGATGAATTATGGTAGGAGCAGGGGATGGTTGTTAAGTTTATAGACACTCCCCCAAGGGCCAAGCTGGGAGTTTCTACTTGTAGCAAAAACAAGACTACAACTATTTACCAAATGATCCCTTTTATGTACATAAAAAGGATATGCTTACATGTGCTTACACTGTAGTAAGTATACTTTTTTTTTTTTAAGACAGAGTCTCACCTGTCACCCTTGGTAGAATGCTGTGTCATCACAGCTCACAGCAACATCATACTCTTGGGCTCAAGCAATTCTCTTGTCTCAGCCTCCTGAGTAGTTGGGACTATAGGCACCCGCCACAACGCCCAGCTATTTTTATTTATTTATTTATTTATTTATTTGGTTGGGGCTGTTTGAACCCTCCACCTCTGGTACATGGGGCTAGTGCCCTTTGAGCCACAGGTGCCACCCCACCCCGCTATTTTTATAGAGGAGGTCTTGCTCTTGCTCAGCCTGGTCTCAAACATGTAAGCTCAGGCAATCCACTTGCCTCGGCCTCCCAGAGTGCTAGGATTACAGGCGTGAGCCACTGCACCCAGCCTAAGTATCCTTTTCTTAAAGAGTGCACAGGTAACTGTTAATAGTGAATTCCTCTGAGGAGAACTAAATTGAAGGGACAGGAGAAGGTATTTATATTTCACTTTATATCTTTCTGTACTTTGAAGTTTTCTTAAAACACATGCTTATTTTACTACTTTTTAAATACAGGAGTCATTTGGTAATAAGATTATCGGTCATATACTATCTTCTGTTATACTTTTTTGAATTAAGACGGTATTAACCTTGAGGCCTTGATAGTATTAACCTCCCAGCACTTGGGAGGCTGAGGCAGGTGGATTGCCTGAGCTCACAGGTTCGAGAACTGCCTGAGCCACAGCAAGACCCCTGTCTCTAAAAAATAGCCAGGCATTGTGGTGGGCACCTGTAGTCCCAGCTACTTGGGAGGCTGAGGCAAGAGGATCACTTGAACCTAAGAGTTTGAGGTTGTCGTGAGCTTCGATGCCATGGCACTCTACCGAGGGTGACCAAGTAAGACTCTATCTCAAAAAAAGAAACAAACCAGACAGTATTAACCTTGGAGTTCTAAACCAGCTTTAAAAAAAAAAAAAAAGTAAAACCTAGGCCAGACAAGATAGCTCACACCTGTAATCCTAGCACTCTGGGAGGCCAAGGCAGGTGGGATTACCTTAGCTAAGGAGTTCAAGACCAGCCTGAGCAAGAGCAGACCCCTGTCTCTACTAAAAATAGAAAAAGTAGCTGGGCAGTGTGGTAGGCACCTAAAGTCTCAGTACTCAGAAGGCTGGGGCAAGAGGATTGCTTAAGCCCAAGAGTTTGAGGTTGCTGTGATTTAGGATGATGCCACGGCACTCTACCCAGGGCAACAGAGTAAGACTGTCTCCAAAAAAAAAAAAAAAAAAAAAGTAACACCCAATAAATATGATTTTTAAAATAATCACTCTTCCTTTCAGCAGATAGATATACATGACCAGAGGTTTAAAGAACTGTGTAAGGCTCCTCATGTATCCTAATTATTATGATAAAGGAGCCATCAACTTTCAGGTTTTTGCTTAGAATCCTGACTATAAACTTTTGGCAGTACCATGAGCTGTGTTTTTGTTCTGAAGCCCTCATGAGCATTCCAAGACAATACAGACACACAGAGTGAGCAAAGGGCAAATGACAGTGAACTTGAGTCATACTGTTTTGCTCTCAGCCCTAATTTTAAAAGGTTCCTTAAGTTATAGCTTTCTTTGCTACACAGAAACACCACCGGCTGTTCTTAATTAAGAAAGAGTTTAAAACAAATCCTTCTGCTCCTAAAATCTTAAAACCAATGGATCTCTGGAAACACTCAAAAGGATTTTTATGTTACTCTTTTAAAACAAATTTAGAAGTAAAAATCATCATACATTTTTTCAAAGCCCTGTTTTAAAGAGTTCAGTGTACGATCCCTGTTGATTGGCTGCTTCTTCCTTCAAAACCAACCCTGTGGGATTAGTTTTTATAAAAGGAAAGGGACTTGTTCTGCACTTTAAATGCAGCTATGCCTGCTTTACATTGGATCATGCTATTCTTTTCTTTGCCTGTACCACATGCCATATCCATCTCAAAAGTGTTTTAATTTCAGGAAATGCTGTCTTTCTGCTGGGAGTAATAACCTCCCTGTTTAGCTTATTAGTGTCAAAAATGATGGTGCATTAGGGGCAATTAATGCTAATGAAAGCTTCCAAAACCCATGCTTTCCCTGACAGCCAGTCCAATGTCAGTGAGTGCTATTACAGGCCTTCTACACTAAACCATTAATGCATTCTGACCAATGTCGAGCATCTCTAGGGAGAGCACACAGGACCTGCTGACCTGCTCCAAGGCTCTAATGTAACTATTACTGAAATTACAAAGTAAAGCTGCACATAATTGCAGAGGTCAGAACCAATCCTCTCTCTTACACACACACAGTCCTCAAATGAAATGAAGAGAGAGAGAGGAGATTTTGTAATGTTTACTCCCTCACCAGAAAGGAAAAGGACAGCAAATGGCCTCAATAGGGACTTATTATCATTGCATGAACAACAGCGATTAGCCATTTCTGCTATTTTGTACTTAGATCATTTTTCCAATAGCCACAGAAACACTTGGACAAACACCAGATTTGATGTTACAAAAAGCCAAGCTGTTACAGTAATCAAGACAGGGTGGTATTGGTATAAGGACAAAAATATAGATTTATAAAATAGAGTCTAAAAATTAACCCTTACATTCACGGTCAATTGATTTCTGACAAGGATGTGCCAAGATAATTCAATGGGGAAAGATCAGCCTTTTCAACAAATAGATCTGGGACAACTAGATATCCACGTGCAAAAGAAGGAGGCTGGTAGCCAGGCATTGTGGTAGGTGCCTGTAGTCCTAGCTACTTGGGAGGCTGAGGCAAGAGAATGGCTTAAGCATAAAAGTTTGAGGTTGCTGTGAGCTGTGATGCCAGTGTACTCTACTGAGGGCAACATAGTGAGAATCTGTCTCAACAACAACAACAACAACAAAAAAGGTTGGAACCCCACCTCAAACCATACACAAAAAATAACTCAAAATGAATCAGAAAACTAAATGTAAGACTAAAACCCATACAATTCTTACAAGAAAACATAGTAGTTGGGTAGTGCCTGTGGCTCAGTGAGTAGGGCACCAGCCCCATATACAGGGGGTGGCAGGTTCAAACCCAGCCCTGGCCAAACTGCAACAAAAAATAGCCGGGTATTGTGGCAGGTGTCTGTAGTCCCAGCTACTTGGGAGGCCGAGGCAAGAGAATTGCCTAAGCCCAAGAGCTGAAGGTTGCTGTGAGCTATGATGTCACCACACTCTACCAAGGGTGACAAAATGAAATTCTGTCTCTAAAAAAAATAATAAATAAATAAATAAATAAATAAATGAAGAAAGCATAGTAGTCAATCTTCATGACCTTGGATTAGGCAACAGTTTCCTAGATATGACACCTAAATCACAAGCAGCCACGATAACAACAAAAAAAAAATGGACTTCATCAAAATTAAAACCTTTATGCTGCAAAAAAGACAACTTTCATGAAAGGAAAAATACAACCCACAGACTATGAGAAAATATTTGCAAATTATATACTGATCTAATAAGGAACTTGTAACCAGAAAACATAACAAGTCAATAATCTAAAGAGATAAATAAAGGGAAATAAGAGGTACATAGATTGGAAAGGAAGAAATAAAAAGACCACAAAACCCTAATTTTTAATAGGCAAACGATTTGAATAGACCCATTTCCAAAGAAGATATGCAAATGATCACACAACACAGGAAAAGATGCTCAACATCATTAGCCATCAGGAAAACGCGAATCAAAACCACAATGAGATACCACTTTATAGCCACTAGGATGACTGTAACCAAAAGCCAGGTAATAAGTATTGGTGAGAATATAGAGAAATGGGAACCTTTATACATTGCCAGCTGGACTATAAAGTGGTGCAACTGCTTTGAAAAATTGTTACCATATGACCCAGTAATTCTATTCCTAAGAATATTCCTTGAAGAACTGACAATAGGTGTTCAAATAAAAACTTACACACGAATGTTCATAGCAGCATTATTTATAAGACCCTAAGAGTAGAAACCCTCAAATGTCCATCAGCTGATGAATGAATAAACAATTATTTAGCTGTAAAAAGGAATAAAGTACTGATGCGCACAACAACACGGAGGGAACTTAAAAATATTATGCTAAGTGGAAAAAAGGCCAGACACAAAAAGTGACATATTATGACTCTACTTACATGAAATGTCCCAAATAGGCAAACAATACAGACAGAAAGTAGATTAGTAGATCCCAGGGCCAGGAGGACAGAATGGGGAGTAACTAATAATAGAAATAGGGATGCTTTTTAGGGTGATTAAAAACATTCTGAAATTACATTGTGGTAATGATTGCACAAGTCTGTGAATATACTAAATATGCGTACTTTTTTTTTTTTTTTTTTTTTTTCCAATTAGGGTCTTGCTCTGTCATCCAGGCTAGAAGTGTAATGGTCATCATAGCTCACTGTAGTTTCAGACTTCTTAGCTCAAGCAATCCTCCTGCCTCAGTCTCCCAAATAAATGGGCTATAGGTGTGCACTACCAGGCCTGACTAACTTAAAAAAAAAAAAAAAATTTGTAGAGGTGGGGTCTCACTATGTTGCACAAGTTGGTCTCAAACTCCTGACTTCAAGCACCTTCTAGCATCTCAGCATCCCAAAGCTAGGATTACAGGTGTAAACCACTATGCCCAGCTGGAATTGTATACTTTTATTTATTTATTTATTTATTTATTTTTATTTATTTTATTTATTTATTTATTTGGCTTTTTTAAAAAATTTTATTTCATTGCTTATCTTTTCTTTACTTTTTTTTGTTGTTGTTGTTGAGACAGGGTCCCACCCTATGCCCCTGAGCAGAGGGCAGTGGGTGTGGTAGCTCACCACAACCTCAGACTCAGGCTGCGGGCACCCCACTGCCTCAGCCTCCGGAAGCCGCTGGGATTACAGGCGCTCACCGCGGCACCCGGCTGAGTTTTTCCATTTTTTTCATGAGTTGGGGTCTCACTGTCGCTCAGGCGAGTCTCAAACTCCTGAGCTCAAGCAATTCTCCCTCCTCAGCCTCCCACAGTGCTGGGATTACAGGCGTGAGCCACCGCGCCCGGCTGGAATTGTATACTTTTAATGGATAAATTTTATGATACGAGAATTATACCTCAATATAGCTGTTATTTAGTAAATCATTAGTAACAAATAAATAAAAGCCAATGCTCATCCTTGGAAGATGAATTAACATAAAGTCCTGAAGGATCTGGGCTGTGGTGGGTGCCTGTAGTCCCAGCTACTCAGGAGGCTGAAGCAAGAGAATCGCCTGAGCCCAGCGTTGGAGGTTGCTGTGAGCTGTGTGATACCATGGCACGGCACTCTACCAAAGGTGATAAAGTGAGACTCTTGTCTCTACAAAAAAAAAAAAAAAAAGGAAAACATCTTTAGACTGCTCCACCCTTTTCTTCCTCTAAGTGGTCTGAGATGGAAACTAAGCACTGAAGAAATAAGGCTTGATCTTCACCCCAGGAGTTCTCAGCTTAGTGAAAGAGTAATGCATATAAGCAAACAATGGTAACATAATACAGTAAGTGTAATTATAGACAGGATGTAAGATACAAGAAACAAAAATAAACTTCAAGTGAACTGAAGCCCTAAATATAAGAAGAAAAAAAACCTTAAGAACTGTTAGAAGAGAACTTAGGAGAACAGATTTTTTATCTTGGGATGGCATAGACTTTTACAGTTTTTTTTTTTTTTTTGACCGGGGCTGTGTTTGAACCTGCCACCTCTGGCATATGGGGCCAGCGCCCTGCCCCTTTGAGCCACAGGCACCGCCTAACACAAAAGACTTTTAAATTAAACTTCATTAAAATTAAATTTTGTACATTAAGAGATACCTACCATACAGCAAGTCTAGGGGAAGATACTTATGACTAAGGATTAGTATCCAGAATATATATCACTTCTCCTCTTTGGTCTCAGTCACGGAAGTGGGATATGACAAAGGAGCTGCTGCTATGGCTCTAAGATCTTCCACTTCTGGATGTTAATGTGTGGTAAACATCGCTACCCTGCCAACCTCAAGAGAAAGTATAACTGGAGTGCCAAGGCTACAAACAAAATACCACACAGACTGGATCAAATGAAGTGCCTAAAAAAGATACACTGCAGATGCAGGCATCTCAAGAAGCATCAGCACCTACACCCAAGAGGGCAGCTATTGCAACATCCAATTCACCTTAACAATTTCAATAATTTGGCTAGGTACAGTGGCTCACACTTGTAATCCTAGCATGCTGGGAGCCTGAGGTGGGTAGACTGCCTGAGCTTCACAGGTTCGAGACCAACCTGAGCCAGAGCAAGACTTCATCTCTAAAAATAGCTGGGCATTGTGAAGCCTATAGTCCCAGCTTTTCAGGAGGCTAAGGCAAGAGAATCGCTTAAGCCCAAAAGTTTGAGATTGGCTGGGCACCCGTAACTCAGGGCACTGGCCACATACATGAAGGCAGGAGGGTTTGAACCCAACCTGGGCCTGCTAAACAACAATGACAACTGCACAAAAAAAATAGCTGGACATTGTGACAGGCACCTGTGGTTCCAGTTATTTGGGAGGCTGAGCCAAGAGAATTGCATAAGACCAAGAGTTTGAGGTTGCTGTGAGCTGTGACGCCATGGCATTCTACCTAGGGTGACATAATGAGACGTGGTCTCAAAAAAAAAAAAATTTTTTTTTTCAATAATTAATCATGCGATAAATGTTACAGTTTAAAAATATATATGTATGTATAATTATCATCCTAAAAAACCCGACAATAAAAAAGGTTAACAAACCAAAAATATAAATAGGCAAAAATTTTACAATTCACAAGAAAGAAAACCTAAATGGTCAATAAATATAAGAAAAGATGATCAAGTTTACTAGTAACCAAGGAGAAAGATTAAAACAACAAGATAACTTTTCATATGCATCAGATCAGCAAAAACTGATAATACCAAATACTAGTAAGAATACAGACAAAAGAACAATTCGGCAATACCTGATAAAGGAATAATAAGCCCCATGGAAAAGACATAAGAGGTGGAATCAACAGGACTTGGTAACTGGCTAGAACGTATAAGTGAAAAGAAGGGAAGGGGGCCGGGGCATTTCTCTCACAATGGCTCCCTGCCACCGAGCTCAGCGGCTCAGTCTGGGGCCCTAGACAATGCCCAAAGTTCTCCGCACTCCTGCTCAAGCTCTCCCCAAGGCAGTTCAACTGAGTGCCAAGTCCAAAAACACCGAAACAGTTCACAGATTTTCTTTTATCCAAGATTCCAATTCAGAAAGATCTGACTTTGATTCCTGGCTTCTTCATTAATGAGCCGGTGAATTTGGCTCAGAGAACAGACCACCCTGGGGAAAGCAAGAGAGAGAACCTTGGCCAGAAGAATGATGACAGCCTGGAAGAAGGCTGAGAGCCAGAAGTGAGTGCCCCCGCCACAGAGACTGACCATCTCCTAGACCCTGGAAACTGCTAAGTTCATCAACATTCTGTATTTTCTAATTTATTGAAATACTGGGAACTTCTACTATCTAGAAGATTTGGGAGTATTTATTTATTTATTTTTTACAAAAATATCCGCTGAAGACAGTTCACAGAAAAGGAGAAAAAAGACTTGGAAACAAATGAAAAGATGCTTAGCCCTATATATAAGAAGACTTAAATTTTATACCAAAAGATCAATTTTTACCCATCATGATGGCAAAAATAACGAATTCTTTAAAAAAAAAAAAGAAAGAAAAGAAAAGGGAAGGGATTAAGTATCAGCCTGGCATCTAAGATTGACTTCAAAGGAGGAAAGAAAAGGAGGTTTCAGGAAAAATAAACCTTTCCATTTAAAGTGTTGAATTGCAAATAAGGCCTCTTATTGAAGGAAACTAACATTAAAAGAATGTAGACTTGAAAGGTTAGAGGTACACACTCTAAGAGTTTCTACCCAAACTCTGTCTTAGTGAATGCACTAGCATCAGATGTCTCATGCCCAAAAGGTCAGACATGAAGCAGAGATTAGAGTTCCAGAAACATCTTCCCTCTGACACACTTTAAATACAAGTGTTTAAACTACCCGTTTTAAGTAAAGCCCTATTTCTGAAAAGGTCAAACTTTCCAGCTGCCTACTTTTTTTCATTAAAAGAAAGTGAATGTCACAGGAGCCAACCCGAGGGGCTCTTCAAAGGGCAAACCTTGGTGAGCACAAAAAAAGACAGTAATGGATCATAACCTATTTGGTAAAATAAAACGTATTATAAATATACAAAGTATACATTAAAATTCGAGATATTTGGATAAATAAATAAATGAAGGATAAAGGATAGTTACTTTCTTATTCCAATTAATAAATATATAAGCAAAAGAGAAAATCACTGTTTGGCAAATACCACACTAATAACTATTGCAGACAACATGATCAGGATATTTCAAAGTATCATCCCTCAAAATACTAATTACAAAGCAGAAAACCAGCAACTTTACAGTAGAGAAACTTAGCAGACACTATCTTACTGAAGTGATCATGGTAAACACGACCAGTAATGAGATACACCAACATCAGATACTTCTTGCGCAGAGAACGACAGATCATCACTTCTGGAGTATTATTGCAAAAAATGAAATGACTTTAAATAAATCATGAGAAAACATCAGACAAAGCCAAATAGAGACAATCTACAAAGTAATAGGCCAGTACCTTCCAAATGAATCAAGGTCAAGAAAGACAAAGATATTACTATAGAACTCCCAACTATCTCCCTACATTGACCACCTCAAGTTGACCTAATTTTCATACAAACACCTTATGTATAGACTAGTATAGGAGGCCTAGTGCTTTACATTAACCACCTCTGTATCTTGACCGGTTTGTTACAGTCCTTTGAGTGGTCAACTTATAGAGGTTCTACTTTATCTTTAATTGGAAGAGGCTAAAGGACATGACGACAAAAGTTATGTGTGATCCTAGATGAATCCTAGACCAGAAAAGGGACTTAAAGGGGAACAAATGGCAAAATTTGAATTAAGGCCTATAGATTATAGTACTGTATCAATATTAACTTCCTGGTATGGATACAAAAAATATTAACATTTGAGGAAGCTGAGCGAAACGTATATGGGAATTCTATACACTATTTTTGCAACATTTATTAAGATTAAAATTATTTCGAAAATGAAAAGATTAAAAAAAACTAATAAAAAAAAGTGAGTAGAATGACACCTGAATGTTAAAGAAAATAGTTGTCCCAAACAGCATACATTTAATATTTCAGGAAAGGAAATATTACCACTCCAAGCCCCCTAATTAAGCAGAGTGCATGACAATGTAGTTCAGCAGATGAGCAAAGACATAGTACTGGGAACACTGAGAAGTAAGAATGGAAAGTGGTAGAAGAGAAATGCAACTGCAAAAAGGCCAGCTGCCAGAGCTATACACGTCTCTGCAGCCTCCGAGGTTAGCTCTAGTCCCCAGGGCACACTAACTAGAGTGCTATCATACAGGGACAAGTTAGAGCCTCATCTATGAAATGAAGATGACTCCACCCATCTTACAGGGTTGTTAAGAACGGATTCTCTGGCTCTGTACCTGTAGCTCAAGCAGCTAAGGCGCCAGACACACACACTAGAACTAGTGGGTTCAAATACAGCCCAGGCCTGTCAATCAACAATGACAACTACAGTCAAAAAGTAGCCAGGTGTTGTGGTGGGCACCTGTAGTCCCAGCTACTTGGGAGGCTGAGGCAAGAGAATAGCTTAAGCCCAGGAGTTAGAGGTTCCTGTGAGCTCTGATGCCACAGCACTCTACCTAGGGCGACAGTTTGAGGCTCTGTCTCAAAAAAAAGAATTGTGATTCTCATGTAACAGGCATTTAACAAAGGGTTCACACTGATGATCTAATTCAGAGCAAGAAAAGGTTCAACCATACTTGAGTTTAAGAAAACAGAAAAATATGTTGGGCAGTGCCTGTGGCTCAGTGAGTCAGGCGCCGGCCCCATATATTGAGGGTGGCGGGTTTGAACCCAGCCCCAGCCAAACTGCAACAAAAAAATAGCCGGGTGTTATGGCAGGTGCCTGTAGTCTCAGCTACTTGGGATGCTGGGCAAGAGAATTGCCTAAGCCCAAGAGCTGGAGATTGCCGTGAGCTGCGACTGTACAGCACTCTACCAAGGGCAACAAAGTGAGAAAGGAAAGAAAGAAAGAAGGAAAGAAAGCAAAGAAAGGAAAGAAAGAAAGAAAGAAAGACATGTAATTCATCTTAAATAAACTTCTGTTTAACAAGGTTTTTTAAAAAAGCACAGTGTTGAAAGAAGTAAAGCTTCAAGTACCTGGGAAAAGCACTAATGTGAAATACCTCATTCCCACAGAGTATCAGACAAATGAAGCTTAAAACTACTTGGATCTTCAATCCAACTAGAGTTAGCTAAATATCTGAAACACCACTCATTATGATAAATCACCAGTTTCCTTTTGTGCTTTACCCAAATAGCCTTAGTACAGTCTCATATTTGTATCATGTGATGCTTTTTGTCGCCTTTTTTGGCTTCAAGCACTTTTCTAACCAACCAAGACCTACCCCACAAAACATTTTAAGATTTATGCATCTGTGGAATTTTGGGTGATTTTATTTTTTCTGCTTCCTAAATTTTATGTAAGATAGCAATGCTAAATTTTAATGGAAAATGAATAATTTACAAACAAAAGAAAACTCGTTATAACCAGATTCCTGATTTACCACCTTAGCTAAGTCTGTCAAACAGTATAGTTTGAACCTACACCTTGAACATAGTTATATCAGCCTGGTTGCAAAGACTCAATATTTAGTCAACATTCCAGATGATTAATGCTGCACTTCTATTTCATCATTTCCTTGGATATATTAAAAGGGGAATGGGGATGAAAAGAAAAGTGCCTACCTCTACGGCATTTGCAATATAACGGTGGTCACCTTCAACTTTGACAGAGAAGTCATAATAACCACTGGAAAACTTGACATTCATGAAGTTTAGCTCAAAAACATCCCTGTTAAGAATGACAGCAAGGTTAGCAAAAATTCATGTAGGAAAATCAAGGCTATAATAAAAAAGGCCTATGTCTTCCTGAGACAGTCTAGGGCCCATGAAGTGTCTTCCTCAGATAGTCCCGCTTGTTAAGTTACTTTTTGACTTCCTGTCCTACTTGGGGAATCTCATGTTCAATCACAGATTATATGTATAATGTGGCTGCAAAACTTCAAAACTATCTAAAATTACCTAAGTTTCCAAAGTTTTCTTTTCCTTTGTTTCCCTCTCAGCTCCTAAAATTCTGCCTCTTTCTGGTAGCCTTCCACAATTTAATATAAAACAGGTTAAGTCTACTGTATGATTCCAATTATGTCTAACAGGAACACCAAAAAAACAATAGAAGGAAATATTACAACATGCTCAAAGAGGCTGATGTAGAGTAGTATGGTTGTGGGTAAATTTTTGGCTTTATCTTACTTGTCCATGTTTTGTGAATTTCTCAAAAAGGATTATCTTGGCCAGGTTCAGTGGCTCATGCCTATAAACTAAGCATTCTGGGAGGTCAAGGAAGGAGGATCACTTGAGCTCAAGAATTTGAAACCAGCCTGAGCAAAAGGGAGATCCCATTTCTACCACAAATAGAAAAATTAGTCAGGCACTGTGGCACATGCCTATAATCCCAGCTACTTTGGAGGCTGAGACAGGAGGATCACTCAAGTCTAGGAATTAGAGGTTACAGTGAGCTATGATGATTCCACTGCACTCACTCTAGCTAGGGCAACAGAGAAGGTCTCTGTCTCAAAAAAGATATATCTTGTTTTTATAAGAAAACATTAGGCTGGGCACAGTGGCTTATACCTGAATTCTTAGCACTTTGGGAGGCCAAGGTAAGAGGATCATTTGAGGTCAGGAGTTTGAGACCAGGCTAGCAAAGAGACTCCATCCCCACTAAAAATAGGAAAATTAGCAGGGCATGGTGGTGCACACCTGTAGGTCCAGCTACTCAGGAGGAACAACATTTGAGCCTAGAAGTTCTAGGCTTAGGCCATGCTACTCCAGCCTGGGTGACAGAGTAAGATTCTGCCTCAAAAAAAAAAAAATTTTTTTTAATTTTTATTTTAAAAGGTAAAGAAGAGAATTTCTAACTTTGTCTATACAGAAAAATGCTAATGTCTTTTACTATTCCACTGATAATTTCCAAAAATGACTTTGCTTTTTATTTATTTATTTTTAAAATGGAGTCTCACTCAGTTGCCCTGGGGTTGAGGGCCATGGCATCCTATCTCACAGCAACCTCAAATTCTTGGGCTTAAGCGATTCTCTTGCCTCAGCCTCCCAAGTAGCTGGGACTACAGGCACCTGCCACAACCCCCAGCTATTTTTTATTAGAGACAGACTCTTGGTCTTGCTCAGGCTGGTCTCGAGCTCCCAAGCTCAGGCAATCCACCTACCTTGGCCTCCCAGAGTGCTAGGATTACAGGTATGAGCCACCACACCCAGACAATTTTGCTTTTTAATTTCACATATTGCCTCTTTATGACTGTCTAAAAAAACACTTTGAGCTCAGCACCTGTAGCTCAGTGGTTAGGGGGCCTGCCACATGCACTGGTGCTGGTGGGTTCAAACCCAGCTCGGGCCTGTTAACCAACAACGAAAATTGCAACCAAAAAATAGGTGAGTGTTGTGGTGGGTGCCTGTAGTCCCAGCTACCTGGGAGGCTGAGGCAAGAGGATTGAGTAAGCCCAAGAGTCTGAGGTTGCTGTGAGCTGTGACGCCACAGCACTCTTCCAAGGGTGACTTAATGAGACTCTGTCTCAAAAAATAAATAAATAAATAAAATAACACTTTCTCTCTAAAATCCAACTCCTGATCTCTGTAACCTACTACTAATTTAACATTTTTTAAAGTCCATAGAAAAACTGTTCTTTTTTTTTTTTTTTTTTTAATAGACAGAGCCACACATTATGTAGCCAAGACTGGTCTCAAACTCCTGGGCTCAAGTAATCCTCCCACCTCAGCCTTTTTTTTTTTGCAGCTGATCTACCAAGTTCAACACTTCAGCTTCTTGAATGGCTAAAACTATAGGCATACAACATTTTTACCCAGATTAACCCTTGATTTTTAAAATATTAAACCTAGGCAGTGGCTCTGAGGTGGAAGAACAGCTTGAAGCCAGGAGTTCAAGACCAGTCTTGGTAACCCATCGAGAACCTATCCTAAAATAAAATTTTTTTAAATGAGCCAGGCATGGTGGCATGTGTCTATAGTCTCAGCGACTTAGGAGGCTGAGGCAGAAGGACTGCTTGATCCCAAGAGGTTCAAGGTTGAGGTGAACTATAATCACACCACTGTACTCCAACATGGGTGAAAGAGCAAGATCCCATCTCTTAAGATTAAAAAGTTTATATAACAACAATATATAATCATTCTAAAAATGATTATAGAAGAATATTTAATCCTATGGAAAAATGTTCATGATACACTTTTAAAAGGCAAAATCCTAAATCAATTTAAAAAATGTGTATGCATAGAAAAAAGACTAGCAAAAAAGGATTGTAAAATGTTAGTAGTATTTATCTCTGGTTGGTAGAATTACAGGTGAGTTTTCTTTTTTGTTTTACTCACATCAGAAAAAAAACAATAAATAGTAAATGTTAAAATAGCTACTTATAAGACAGAGCCAACTAGAAATAGGGCATACAACCATAAAACCAAAATTCTTTTAGTTTTAAAAATCCTTTCCTACATTCAGCTCTAGTGTTTTGATACCAGTAAATCAAATTTACCTAACTGGACTTTAAATAAATTTGGTTTTATGATCATGGCAATATCCATATTAATCTGTTACACTGGCTGTAGGCTAACTTCCAAAACAAACAGGTTGGTACCCGGCCAAAATATGATCAGGACTTACTCCACAAGGGTGAAGGACGTCTTCTGGAGGACAGTGGCTCTGGAGGCAACAGATTTAGCATGTTCTAGTTTGACAGTCGCCTGAGTCAGAGGCTGGGACAGAACATTGGTGACTTGTAACTGAAAATAAATAAATAATTATCTGTAAGCAACAGAAGACTGTAGAGAATTTTCTTTCTGGGGTGATTTATCTATGGGGTACAAGCAATGCAAAAAAGCAAACACCTTGTTTTAGAAAATCTTCTCTAACCTTTGATCTGCTGCCTATCAGAAATCTAATACAGAAAAATCTAATAATTCAATTAGGAACAAGATAGTTTGTTTATAGAATGCTAGAGCGGAGAGAATTCTAAAGATAATCTTGCCCAATTATTTCAGTTTTCAGATACAGAAACTAGAGCCAAGGGAAAGAAAACAACTGGTCCCAAATTATACAGGCCATTATACATCTTTTTTTCCTGATTCCCTGTTCCACTCACTCTAGTACAGAATCTTTAAATAAAATTATCAGCCAGAAAAATATCTTAGGAAGGTATGAGTAACAGGAAAAATAAAGAAATATAGATAACATTAATAACTACCATTTGTTGAAAATTAACTCTATGCCCAATTCTAGGCTGAGCCCATCACATTTATCTTCCCATCAGTCATACAAGATAGATGGTATAATCCCTGTTTTGCAGATGAGAAAACTAAGGCCACAAAACTTAAGGGACTGCCAAAGGTCATATGGTCAGTTAAGTGGTTGAGCCAGGACTTTTCAAAGCCAGTACTTTTTCCACTTTGTTCTCTAAGCCCCCCTTGACTCCAGTGAACTATATTCATCAGGTTATTTATCACCCAAGTCTTTGTTGAGGGGATATGAGTTGTATAGGGGCCTAGGCAATTTTGAAGCACAGGGCACTTTTTCCAGAGGCTATCTGCAGGAGCCACCTAAGTAGAACTAATGGAACAAACAGAAATTTCCTGTGTGGAACCCCAACATTTACATATAAATAAAATGTTAATTTCTTACGATGATCTGAGCTTGTCAATTTTTGTTGTTGTTTTGAGACAAAGTCTCACTTTGTTGCCCAGGCTAGAGTGCTGTGCCTTCATAGCTCACAGCAACCTCAAACTCTTGGACTCAAGCGATCCTCTTGCCTCAGCCTCCTGAGTAGCTGGGATGACAGGTGCCTGCCACAACATCCAGCTAGTTTTTTCCAATTTTGGTGGAGACGGGATCTTTGCTCAGGCTGATCTTGAACTCTTGAGCTCAGGTAATCCACCCTCCTTAGCCTCCCAGAGTGCTAGGATTACAGGTGTAAACTACCACACCCCCACTAGTTTCCAAACAGCATCAAAATGCTTCATTTGAAATGAAACTTCTAAGCATGTTCAAAACCTGTGCTTTGGTCCCTTCAAAGAGTTAATGCAAAAGAGGCCATGCTTACGCCTGTGTGAGAGGGAGGACTATGCTATAAAGAGGCAGATAGATATACTATCCTATTAATAACAGGGGGGAAGAGACCTGATACTTACTTTAATATTTATAAGGATCATAGTTACTTGGCAATTAAAATGCCTGTCTTAAAACAATATATTTAGAAAGATTTGGTACTGGAAAATGCGGTCTTGCAAGATTTCTCTATGTATCTAGAGTTACGGACCTAGAAATGCAATCCTCTTACACTTGATTGATTAAAAGTCCATACAATTGGCTTGGTGCCTATAGCTCAGTGGCTAGGGCGCCAGTCACATACACCAGAGCTGGCGGGTTTGAACCCAGCCCGGGCCTGCCAAACAACAATGACAACTACAACAAAATAGCCAGGCGTTGTGGTGGGTGCCTGTAGTCCCAGTTACTTGGTAGGCTGAGGCAAGAGAATTGCTTAAGCCCAAGAGTTTGAGATTGCTGTGAGCTGTGATGCCACGACACTCTACCGAGGGTGATATAATAAGACTCTGTCTAAGGAAAAAAAAAAGTCCGTACAATTTAAAATCCTCTGGAGGGAAAAAGACTTTTTGGTAGATTTAAAGTGTTTTGTCACTAAGGGAAATGAACCTTGTCCTACATTTAATGGGTATTTCCTCATTGGAGCTACAGTTGGCTGCACACTATAGTCTAGATTTTTGAAAGCCTTCCGCTAGAAATGGCAATCAGAGTGGCACACCCTCAGCCTGGCAGTCATACCCGCAAGATGGCCTGTTCATGAGTGTCAGGGGCAGAGCTCTCAGGCACAACCACCACTGGCACGTGGTAGCGATTCTGGGAGAGCGCAGCAGCAGCAGAGGCGACACTGAAGGCTTCTGAGAGTGACTCAAAGTTCTTCTTGCTGAAAATTGTGTTCATCAGCTGGACGACCTGATCCTGAAAGAGAAGGGAAAAGTGGCTGCACATCTTCCTCCAGCAGGAAGGTAGGAGGGTCACCTGTCTCCCCACACACTCAAGTCATTTCATCTGCTTCAGGTTGTTCACATGAACAGTCTTTTAGCCGTTAACCCAAATTGGCAGAAGGAGAAAAAGCAAATATTCCCCATTAAGTTTAAGGCTTGAATTGATTAGTTTTTTCTACTTTCTACTATAAGCTGAAATTCATACATTTATTATTTGCCAACCATTTAATGAAGGCTTACCATAAAAATGCAAAATACTACAGCGATATGAAAGTACATCATAAAATACAACAGTAATCATTTGTTAAATGCCTGTATATGCCAGGCATCCTGACAGTTACTCTACATGCCTTCACTTGAACTTTCATAAAACCCCTAAAAGACTGGTATTATTTATGTTTTCCAAACGAGGAAAACTGAAGCCAAGAGGCTATATAACTTCTCCAAGTCAAACTAAAAGAGCAAGAACATGCAGGTCTGTTTGTGTCCAAAGTCCTTCCACAAGAAAATTCATTCTTTCTTGATTCCCATCACCCACACAACTAAACTACCTTCCCTGCCAATCTACTTGTAAGTAGTAAATTGAGGCAAAGCGTGTATTAAGAAGGCCAAACTTAACAGATAAAATGTACATTAAAAAGAAACTAAAATAATTCACCATTAAGACGTAATGGACTTACTTACCTACAGAAAGAATGATAACGTTTTTTTAAACTAAAAAAAAAAAAAACAATACCTAATGGGCTGCTTAGAGGAGAAAACTAAAAGCAATTTAAAAAAAAAAAAGCAGAACCTAAAAGGCATTATTAAAATTCTAGAGGTTGTTTGCTTAGGAGGAAACCTTTTCCACTTCAATCAGTTTTGTTTTTTAAAATCTACCATCTAACAAAAGAGCTCCTTTGTTCCTGACAGTGTTATTCACAGTCGACATGAAATAATTTTCTTTAATTGTACCAATTACATTTTTCCATCACCAGGCTATTGACAAGTTAAAATGGATGACTGTTCACCAGAATTGTGTCAAAAGAAAGCAGTGACAGCAAAATTACTCTAGCCAAATAACAGTTAGTAAAAGCTTGGAAATAAAGAAAAAGTTTAAGTTGTATATGTCTAACATTACCAATTCATCTACTTCACCATGTACAGAGAATCCCCAAATAATCTATACCGTAAGTTTCCACATTCTTGCACTTTCACCCACAACAGAAAGTAAAAGGGAGTCTATCTCTAGACTTCCTACATTTAGGATGAAGGAAAAGACACAAAAAAAATGCTAATACACAAATAAGTTATTTGATCATATCCATGGAGAAAATAAGAAACTAATTCAAAAGATGCAAGACAAATAATTATTTACTATTTAATTAAAAAAACCTAATACATAAAGAAATCAAAGTTCTAATTTCGAACCAACATGTCTTCTCCTAAAATTTAAATGATAGCAGCTTATATTGTAAGTACTTTACATCAAGGTCTGGTAACCGTGTCAAAGACAAAGTCCTACTTCAAAAGACTTCCCACACACACTTCAACTAAAGGTTCTTTCAGGTTAACAAGCTCTTCTTAGGGGGAAAAAAAAATTAATTCTTTTTTTTTTTTTTTCATTTCTTTATTTTTTATTGTTGGGGATAAAAAAATTAATTCTTAGCAGATATCTAGCAGACACACACACAGCCTGTCAGTAAACTATGTCAATCAGCAAAGATTAGCTAAGATTTAGCCATTACTGAGCATGAGGGGAATGGAGAATAAACAATTTTGAAGTACAGGGCACTTTTCAGAGAAAAAGGACTTGCATAGGCCACCGAAGTAGAAAGCATTCACAAGATAAACACTTAGGAAGAAAAGCGGGATAAACAAGTGTAGTGTACTCAGCCTTCTTGCCATGACACGTGTGTGCCCCATTTAAAGCAAGTGTGACAATCTGTTTACAATTAAGACAGGCATTTCATCTTCCCATTCCTCATTCTTTTAATGCCTAACCCAAGACTCTGAAATGACAAACCCTAAAGTACTGTCTGAACATCCCTTTCTGAGAAAAGCTATCCTTAGCAGATAAAGCTGACAATCCCCCTGGGTTTCATCCCCAAGAACTGTTAAGACAGGCACCTCCTTAACAGATGGCTCAGTTCCCACATGATCCATGAGCTTGTAGGTGGCAGCCACAAATAATGCCGTTGTTTCCAGTCCTTCTTCAAATTGGAGAAACATGCCCCCCAGTTCATCCAGACGAGCTACAAGGTCCTGTCACAACAACAACAAAAAAGCATGTTGGATGTCAAGTGATAGTATAAGATGCACAAACCAATGCCAAGGCTGGCATGGACACAATTTTGAGGAATGTCTTATTCTAAAATTTGAGGGCCACCTCAGTTACTAAAAAAAGGTGAGTAGGGAGAGAGTAAAGTGTATTGTGTAGACATCTGAAGAGAATAGTATCCTCAGCAGCTGTGAGAGTGCTCCTTCCCTAGCCCCTTTACTCAGGCCCAAGCACAGAAGTCATGGCACTGAAGGCCTCGACTACTCTGGGCAGAAGGCCAGTGGGCTGGGCTGTAGTGTACCCCAGAAATGTGACACACATGGAGTCTGTGGCCATCAGTGTGGATACAACCTATAAAGCAAAGCATTTCCTTTTCTTATTTAATGCTCCAAAAGATGAAGAAGAACATACTGCTCTCTTGGGCAACATGACTAGGAAGCCAATGTGCCTGTGCAGAATACTGTGATGACGATATCAGGACTTTTGCTGGCTATGCAGCTCATGAGAGTGGCCTCTGAGGAGCAGGATCTCCTGGGCAAAGGCAAAGAGTGGAGCAGTAATAAAAAAAGCCTCAGTGACCATTTCCCCAGCACCTATTATATACAAATTCCCAGGGACATCTTGCTCTAGTACAAAGAACATAAGTGTGCCGTGGATATAAAAAGTAATGTGGGCTGGGCACTGCGGCTCAGACCCATAATCCTAACACTCTGGATGGCTGAAGTAGGAAGATCACTTAGCCCAGGAGTTCAAGACCAGCCTGAGCAAGAGCAAGACTCCATCTCTACTAAAATAAGAAAAATAATTAACCAGATTTGATGATACACACGTATAGTCCTAGCTACTCGGGAGGCTGAGGCAGGAGGATCGCTCAAGCCCAGGGTTTGAGGTTACAGTGAGCTATGATGACGCCACTGTACTCTAGCCAGATTCTGTCTCAAAAATAAATAAATGAATAAAATAAAAGGCAATGTAACTGGCTAAAACAAATCATACATGTCTACCTGTAAAACTCTTCTACAGAATGTCAAAGACAGGAGCTAGGAGATCTATTTGGCAAAACAGATTCACACCTCAATCTCCTCCACGATGTTCCTCAGGTCAGCCTGTTGGGATAGGTAGGATGCTGTCTGCAGAGCTTGGACTGTTCTGGAAGTTAAAGAGTAGAACCTCAATGAATGGTAAGTCCCCTTTCAACTATTTACCCCTTCTCATATCCAGATACCTTCACAAATATCCCAATTTTTTTTTTTTTTTTTTTTGGGGGGGAGGACAGAGTCTCACTCTGCCGCCCTGGGTAGAGTGCCATGGTATCACAGCTCACAGCAATCTCCAACTCCTGGGCTTAAGCAATTCTCTTGCCTCAGCCTCCCAAGTAGCTGGGACTACAGGTGCCCACCACAACGCCCGGCTATTTTTTAGTTGCAGTTGTCATTGTTGTTTTGGCAGGCCCAGGCTTGATTTGAACCTGCTAGCTCTGGTGTATGTGACTGGCGCCTTAGTCGCTTGAGCTATAGGCACTGAGCCAATATCCCAGCTTTTAAGAAGTTTATCCCATATTTTGCCATGTATAAAGCTCTCCTATATATTATGAACACCCATAGTTTGGGCTCCAAACTTTCAGAAAAAAAAAAAAAAAACTTATTTGTTTATATTTATGTACTTGATTTTTGTATTATGAAGGAATTCTAGCATTTATTTTTTAACATATTATGGTACAAGAAATAGACTTTTAATGTATATGCAAAAATAAAAAATTAAAAACATTCATACAGATATGGAACTAGAACTACCCATATATAATGTGTACCTTTGTTTTTCCCTTAAAAATCTGTGCCAAAAATGTGTGCATTGTACATGACAAAATACAGTATTTATAATTTTAGTTGGAAAAGATGTGATAAAGTCTGGAAAACAGCTCAGTGCCTGTAGCTCAGTGAGTAGGGTGTTGGCTACATACACCAAGGCTGGCAGGTTCAAGCCCGGCCTGGGCCTGCTAAACAACAATGTGACAACTGCATCAAAAAAATAGCCGGGTGTTGTGGCAGGTGCCTATAGTCCCAGCTACTTGGGAGGCTGAGGCAAGAGAATTACTTGAGTCCAAGAGTTTGAGGTTGCTGTGAGCTGTGATGCCATAGCACTCCATCGAGGGCAACATAGTGAGACGCTGTCTCAAAAAAAAAAAAGAACATCACGGCTTGAGAAGACAATCCAGGCATAAAACTGACAACAAGAACTATGGGCACAGAGAAGATAGCAAGCACAGGTCCACCCCTGCCCCACCTTCACCCCAAATTGGTTTTGTACCTAATTGTATCCCATGCAGAACAATGAGACTGAGAATTAAGTTTATAAGAAATATGCTCTTAGGGAGAACAGGATTCCACTAAGTTGTTCTTGGCACCCCCTACGTTGTACAAGGCACCATGATAGGCAGAAGTTGGTGCCTATTAATTTTCTACTTTTCTTTCTCCAAGACCAACAAATATTGTGGAATCAACATTTGTAGATTTTTGAGTAGAATTTGGAACTACTTTTCTGAAACCAGAGCAACACATTATGAAGAGGAGACATTCAGTAAACACGCTGTCTAACACTTGGGCTACCTGCCAGGAGACATGAAGGTCACTCATCCTCTAACATTAAATAAAAGGAAAGGAAGAGAGGACTTGTTCCAAAAGCAGAGCTCTTTTTTCTTTTCCTGCTATTTATTTTTGATTATAAAAGTAAATATATGTCAAAAATTCAAACAATTCATTATTAAGGAAGTTAAAATTCCTGTTAACACCTACCCTTAAAAGATAACCGTCCTCCAATTTGTTTTAACTTAAATAATACAAGGTGGCCAAAACGTTACTGCGCGACTGAAAACTGCAAACAAACTTTATGGCCACCCCGCACATGTATACATATACGCATACATATATGTATATGAATATACTTATAAATGTATTTCATTCTCAGTAACAATGACATCATTGCACTGTCTAAATATATCATAATGTTAGTGATAAACATTTGTTTTAATTAGGTCATACAATGCTGCAACTGACAACAATTATTCATATGTATCATTTTCTAAAAATCTGAGGTGAAATTCACATAAAATCAACCACTATAAAGTGAACAGTTCAGTGGCACTAACTACATTTAAATGCTGTACAACCACCACCTCTGTCTAGTTCCAAAGTATTTCCACCAGTACAAATTATATCCCATCCCCACTAAGCGCTTTCTCCCCTTTCTGTCTAACCTTAATCCCTGGCAAGCACCACTCTATGTTCTGTCTCTATGGATTTGGCTACTTTGAATATTTCATATAAATGGAAATCACATAACATGACCATTTGTGTCTGGCTTCTTTCACCAGCATGTTTTCAAGGCTCCTCCATGTTTGGAATGTAGCAGTCCGTCATTCTTTTTTATGGCTTATTCATATATTTTTATCCATTTATGAGCATATTTCTATAAGACAGAATTTTTACTATGTTATGATGGGTATGTATACATAAATGCTTATTAGATTCTATGCTGTTAGTACAGATGATTTAGAAAATATAAATGGTGCTCTTCTGGGTGCAGTGGGGAAAGCTGAGGCCCTCTGTTGGTTAAAAAGACTGCTGCTGAACCCCAGAATGGCTCCCAAATTCCTACGAGATGACTGGGCCTTTGTGTAAAACCACCACTTACCAAGTCAGTGTGTCAGGGAAGGTAGAGCAAGAATCTGTCTGCTCATGTGGAGATCCTAACAATTTAGATACCCTCCCTGGAAAGCTAATTCCATTAAGACAACAAGTTAGAAAACAGTGGGGTCACAATTACAGACAGAGAAGCCCCAGAGTATTCAACAACTCTGAAGGGATGCTTGTTGTTATAATTCACTTGAAAAAAAAAAAAAGAAACCTGAATTTCCAAACAAGATAAAAATCCCACATCTGCTCCTGATAAATGCTGAGCTCAGCAAAGGCTGTTAAGATAGTCTATAAAGAACTTTTCAATTAAGATATTGTTTTGCTCTTCTTTGTAATGAGTGAGTGCCATACTGGTAATAACCTCAGAAGTTTTAAAATGAAATTAATCCATTTTTTGTCACTGGCTTTAATTACTTACTCCCCAGGCAGTAATTTCGTTTTCTCTGGAGTACAATTTTCAAACACTGAGAAAGCAGATTCCTATCTTGCTAATATACAGCAGATGATTCAGAGAAATTGGTTTATGAGAGACCACAATGACATCTTTTCAGACCTACAATATTCAAACCTACAATATATTCTTTTTTCCACTCAAGACAAGTTTAAAAACGTATATTTCCTAGAATAAGCCCACTTAAATATAGAAAGCCTATTTAGATGAGTCCTACTTCATATCAGATTTCCTTAAATAGGGCAAATTAGTAATAATATAAGGCATCCTACCAATTTGATCTTCACAGTAACCCAGAGAAAGATCTCCTTCTCTGGGTTTTACAAATGAAAACTCTGAGATTTAGGGGGATTAAACAGCCTGTGTAGTCACAGAGGTAGAGTAGAAGAGCATGGATCTAAACACAATTCTATTTGTTCCAAAGCATGTACTCTTTCCACCTAAGGTTTTCTACAAAATAGTAGAAACACAAAATATAGTTTTAGCCTTTAACTCTTAGTTGGGCATATACTATGTGCCAGGTTCTATGAGCACTACAAATAAAGAAGCTTATAATCTAACAGAAATAATTACACCACAGCAAACCAAGTAATCAGCTGAGAAACCTAACAAGGAAATGATCTAGAAAAAAACTCCAATTCTTGAATGCCCACTAAGAACTGGGCACTGCACAAGGCTCTTCACATCTATGATCTCATTTAATCCTGACATTCACTCTAGGTTATTAGGACCATTGGTTCCATTTTATAGACGAAGTCAGAGAGGTTACTAACTTCCCTAAAATCACATAAGGAAGGAACACACCTAATGTTCCAATCCAATTCTATCTGACTCCAGAATGAATCCACTTTCCTTGTACTTCTCCCTGTTCTGGGATTTTAAAGAAGGCGATCTCCCTTTTTGTTTGGAGGGAATGGAACTTTTTTTATTAGCAGGTGGCATCACAGGAGCAAGGCACTGACAGGGACATCATGACATAAGATGGTGGGGACTGGGCAAGCAGTCCCCACAGGGATTATGAGCAGAGATCAAAATATGTGACCTAAAATCGAAGGACCAAAAGGGCCAAACCCTCATCAAAGTCCACCTCGAGAAAAGTACCAGCCCCATAGTCACTAATCCCCAACCGGTTTTTTTGTTTGTTTGTTAGACAGAGGCTCAAGCTTTATTTATTTACTTATTTAGCGACAGAGACTCAAGCTGTTGCCCTGGGTACAGTGCCATGGTGTCATAGCTCACAGCAACCTCAAACTCTTGGGCTTAAGCAATTCTCTTGCCTCAGCCTCCCAAGTAGCTGGGACTACAGGCGCCCGCCACAATGCCTGGCTATTTTTTTTTTTGGTTATTTGGTTATAGTTGTCATTGCTGTTTGGTGGGCCCACACTGGATTCCAACCCGCCATTTCTGGTGTATGTGGCTGGCACCTTAGCCGCTTGAGCTACAGGCACTGAGCCGAAGCTTCAGATTTAGACACGATTTGGCTGTTAGCAAAAACTGGGAAATAATCTCAGTGTTTTGAAATGAGGAGCTGGTGTCATCAATCTCTTACTTAAAAATTTATAGGCTCTCCAGGCATTTGACGTGCTTTTTTAGGGGTCATAGGTGAATGGGGTACACAAAGAAAACTACGTAAAAATAGTTTTAAATGAGGAATTTTAGTGTTAAAGGAAAAAACTACATATGCAGACGGTGCCAAAAAAATGTACATACATTTCAAGAAGGGAAAAAACTGTATTAAAATTGTAATACTCAGGCTCGGCACCTGTAGCCCAACAGTTAAGGGCGCCAGCCACATACGCTGGGGCTGGTGGGTTCAAACCCAGCTGGGCCAGCTAAACAATGACAACTGCAACAAAAAAATAGCCAGGCATTGTAGTGGGAGCCTGTAGTCCCAGATACTTGTGAGGCTAAGGCAAGAAAATCGCTTAAGCCCAGGAGATTGAGGTTGCTATGAGCTATGATGCCACAGCACTCTACTGAGGGTGACATAGTGAGACTCTATCTCAAAAAAAAATTGTAATACTCAATATATACCAATAACAAAAAATGAATATGAGTCATGCTGAGCACCTCTAATTACGGAAGTTAAACATGACTTGAGCATTGCAAATTTATACGTTTTTTCCTTTCTTTAAAATTTTTTTTTGAAGACCGTCTCAATCTATTGCCTTAGGCTAGAGCGCCATGGAGTCAGCCTACCTCACAGCAACCTCAAACTCTGGTTCAAGCAATGCTCCTGTATCAGCCTCCCGAGTAGCTGAGACTATTAGCTGCCACAATACCCAGCTAATTTTTTACAGTTTTAGTAAAGATGGGGTCTTGCTCTTGCTCAAGCTGGTCTAGAACTCCTGAGCTCAAGCTATCCTCCTGCCTTGGCCTCCCAGAGTGCTCAGATTACAGGCATGAGCCCCCATATCCAGGCACTTTTTCCCCTTTTTAAAATGTGTATACATTCTTTTGGCACTCTCTATATTATCACATAAAAGTTTAGCAAACAATCTTGAAGTCAGTTACAATTTTTCCATTTATAATAAACACAGTTGTTCTAAGCCCCTTTCTTTAAGGTGCTTCTCCTTGACCCAAACCTTTTACAGAACAGTAGAGTCTGATTTTTAGAATATTCTTAGAATATTCTTCTTACTTCTCCCACCAAATGCTGCCTCCCACAACTTCTAGGGTTCCTTAAGACCTTCTTCTTTACAGAGCCCCCACTGCCAAAATGTCCCTGGTCAACCCTCAACAACAGATGAATGTGGCTCTTCCTCGGTTATCCACCCTTGCTCTAGCCCTCTAACCTCAAAAGTTGATTGATTTGGTCTCTGCGTGGCTGTGTATTCACACTGTGACTCAGTACTTGCCTTCTGCTGGAGCAGCTTGCAGAAGACAGTATCTATGTGAGATTCCTTGAGCACAAAGACCTTACCTGCCTTAATGTGATATAATATCTGCAGGGTACCTGGTACATAATAGGTACCCAGAAAAATATCTGCTGAACCAATGAATAAACTTTCTCAGGATAGTACACGAGACAGAAGCCTGCAAAGTGCTCAAGACCACAACTCACGCTAGCACAGTCTCTTCCTTGCTGAGACGAGCAGTAAGGGCACCAAGTGCTTCTTGTGATGCCAAGGGAAGGCCAAGGCCACTTAGGGCTGCAACTGCATGGTAGATCTGGGTAACAGATGAGTCTTCACTGACAGCTGCCAGAAGCAGATCTTTGGTCTCATTTGAAATAGAGATCTAAGAAAGAATTGGCAGACACAGATTTTTAGAATAGGTCTTGGTAATTTGTGGCAGGCATGCCAAAGATGGCATGCAGAGCAGCTGCCAAAGTCACACCCGCCTCACACATGCTCACTCTCCAATCCCCAGAGAGCAGAATGCAATGTTTATAAGACCTTTGCATGATGCTTTTGGAATATGTGCTGCTAAAGCAAGCGCTGCACAACACTTTCGAAAAGATGGTGACAAGTTACTTATCTACTTTTATAGTCCTCCTATGTTCAATAAAATGATTTCCAGAAATCTGGTGTGGGGATGTACTTTGAACATTTTTAAATGTTAAAGTGAGATGGAAAGAAAACATAGGCCTCCTTGAAAAAAGGCAAAAACTCTAAAAACAAAAGTTATTTAAAACCCATGAAAAGGCGGCGCCCGTCGGTCAGTAGGTAGTGCGCCAGCCACATACACCAAGGCTGGCGGGTTCGAACCTGGCCCAGGCCAGCTAAACAACAATGACAACTGCAACAATAAAATAGCTGGGTGTTGTGGCAGGTGCTTGTAGTCCCAGCTACTTGGGAGGCTGAGGCAAGAGAATCGCTTAAGCCTAAAACTTTGAGGTTGCTGTGAATTCCCACCCACATCAATGCATTCTCACTGTTACAAAAAATAATCCAACTTGACCCTTCCCCTTTAAAAATGTATTTTACAGTTTAAAGTAAATGTCAGTGTAGGAACCTGGACTTACCTCACACCCTGAGAGAGCCTGGCTGGACTGGGCAGCATAGAAGAGGGAGTCCACGTTGCTGGGGTCAAGGTTAGATTTAATGAAGGTGCATGCTTTCTACACAAAGGAGAAAAGTCAATGTTAGTGGTGACAAATGCAGTGGAAAAGCAAAGGTGCTTTTGTATAAATAAAATTCTCAGCCATGTATGGCTGAGATGGCGTAAAGAATGAGCTACACAGGATTGAGTTTTTTAAGTAGTTATATTCCTTAGGACACTATATTACCAAAATTGTTCACTTCATACAAGGAGCAATAAGACTGAAGATACTTTAGTCCTTCTGAACCTTAGGAAGGAAAGAAAGAAACCACTTCACCAATCTCCTGCTCTGACTTCCATAAATGATGATCTTCCTTTTAATGAATATAGGACCCTTAGGTAAACAGAATCACCATCCCCATCTAACTGACAAAGAAACTGGAGCTTGGAGTTGATAAGTAACCTGATGAAGGTGACAAAGCTAAATAAGTGGCAGTTTCCTCTTATTCCAACTGTACTGGCATCTCCACTTAGGAGCCTTCAAGGCCATGCCAGGCTCCACAAATCTAAATGAGGTTAAACCTTCTATCTCTTCTATCTACAAGGAATCACCACGCATCTGACTACCCAAACCAGAAACCTGGGAACCATTCTTGACTTTTCCCTTCCAAGCCCATCAAGTCTACCTCCTTGTCATTTCTCAAACCCAGTCAATGTTTCTATCACTGCCTTAGGGCAAGTCCTTGCCATTTCTCACCTAGACTGTTACAGTCATCTCCTAACTGGTCTCAAGCCATGCGATCCATTCTGTACCCTGCTTCAAGAAGGATCTTCACAAAACATGAATATAACTGTGTTGCTTTGCTATTCAAATCCTTCAGTGAGGCTGCACGCAGTGGCTCATGCCTGTAATCCTAGCACTCTGGAGGGCCAAGGCAGACAGATTGCCTGAGCTCAGGAGTTCAAGACCAGCGTGAGGAAGAGCAAGACCCCCCATCTCTACTTAAAATAGAAAAACTAGCCAGGCGTTTTGATGGGTGCCTGTAGTCCTAGCGACTTGGGAGGCTGAGGCAAGAGGATCACTTGAGCCCAAGAGTTTGAGGTTGCTATGAGCTATGACACCATGGCACTCTACCAACGGTGACAAAGCGAGACTCTGTCTCAAAAAAACAAAAAACCTTTGGTATTTCCTTACATATAATTCTGACACAGGGTGAAATGTCCTCCTAACTAATCTTCCCTCTCTGTGCCAGCTTCATCACTATCTCCCTACCTCCACCTCCAAAATCCTGTCCTCCACCCTACTGCTGCTATACTCAACTCTGGCCATTTGCTAATTTTGAACCTGCTACTCTCCTTTTCAGGAGCACCCTTTTCCTAGTCCTTCTTATCTGCCAACCCAGGCCCTATCTCCATCTCTGCTCAGATATTACATCTTTCAGACATTTATTCCAGGAGAGGCCAGAAGTCCTCCCTCAAGAGCTCCCCCAAAGCACTTACACACTAACTACTTCCCCTAGTGACTACCTAAGAGCAGAGACTTTGTGAACACTCATCACAGTGACCGGTGCTGAGTAGGCACGTTAACAAATCCCACACTGCTTCTACTCTGCCCAACTCTAAGAAATATTACTGCATAGTTATACTAACTATTTAAGTTGAAAAAATATAAATTTCAGCTATTCAAAATTATATGGTAATAATAACAGTTTAAAATAAGTGCATCTGGGGAGTAGGACAGGGAGCAGGTGGACCATGCAAAAGACTGCTGCTTTTCACTAACAACTGTTCTGTATTGCCTGATATTTGAATGTGTGTACACATATATGTTATTGCCACCAAAAACCTTTAAAAGTCATAAATAAAATTTATAAAAAAGTAAATAAAACATTATTATTATAAATATTTATAATAATAAAATTTATAATATATAATAATATAATTTCTAATGAGTTTCAATCAGAAGTTTCAAAAGCCAGAGGAAGAAAAGGAAGAAACAAAATGCTTCACCTGGCATAATTAGGAACCAGAAGAAAACAAGTGAATCTACTCACAGGCCTATCAGTACAATGAGTCAGCTAAAGACATGTGCTTGTCGCCATCTGGTGCTTTAACAAAGGAATGCCAGAACCCGAGACCCCAAAACCAAGATTAAAGTCACTTCTACTCTATTGCTACTTCTTTTTAAGCACTTAAAATGTATCACCACTGTCCTAAATGCCTTATATACACTTCTCATGTAATCTTCAAATAATCCCATGCATTAGGTACTCTTATTATCTTAATTTTACAGACAAAACTGGGGCATTAAAGAGGCAAAATAACTTGTCCACAGTCGCTCATTTCTTAACTGGAAGAACAAGAATTCTAATCCAGGTAGTCTGGCTCCAGAATCAAGAGCTATACAACCTCCATCTCTCAAAAGATCTGCTCTGGAATAAAACAAGCATCACACCTACTCTGATTATCTACAAAGACAAACCAAGGTAAACACACCCAGTTTTCACTGGCTTTAGAACCCTAGTAGTTAATGACACAGTTTTAATAGCAGAAGTGGGGAAGACCTCACTGCATAAGGTCAGTGAACCTTCCAGAGCTGAGGCTTTCAGGGGATTTGAAACTATGGCTCCAGCTGCTCTCTCATGTACCAGACTCGTCTTCCCAATCAAAGACTAGAAACTGTTCCCTAAATGTCTCATTATCTGCTCCCTTCCACTTTCTGTGCCCTGTATTAAGATTCCAATTATCTAGACAGCCTCCTGAGCAAAGAACAGCAATGCCTTCCTCTACCACATATTTTCCCCTACAACTCCCTAGACCTAATCAGGTACCAAGTCCTGCAGAAAAGAGAGCAAGTGTCTCTCATCGGCATCCCCTCCCCATTATTTCCATGCAGCTCTGCAGATGTCCTTACAGGTTGTACTACTTAGGCACAAGGTTGTACTCCTGGCTGGAGCCCCACATCAGATCCTTTGTGACCAGGCCCACTTTTCCCACATGTGCCACCCACACTTCTACTCTAGCCACCCTGACCTCAGCTCCTGTCCCCAAGTACTGTCAAGCCACCAGGCTTTCTATAGCCTGTTCTTTCCTTTTGGATGCTCATTATCTCATCAATTCGACTTCTCCTAAAATATTAACAAAACTCAAGACTTGTTTAAAAACACAATTTCCTTCAGTCCTTCCTTCCCCTCCAGCTGCTACTATCTCTTTTCCCACATAGCCAAACTTCTCCAAAAAGCTGGCTGTGCTCAAGTCTTCATTTCCTCACCTCTACTCCCTCCAATTGGCCACTGATGACCTCCAAATTGTTAATGCAGAGGACGTTTTCCAGTGTTCATTCCCTCAACACTGCACAGAACAATCACTTTCTCATTCCGAAACATTTGCTTCTGTTAGCTTCTGGGATTCCACCGCACTCTCCTGGTTCTCTTCCTATTTCTTTGGCAACACCCCAGTTTCAAGCTCTCCTACCTGGCCATTTAACACTAGAGTTTCTCAATTCCTAGGTCTACTTCTCCCAAGGCTATCTCATTGGTGCCCATGGCTTCACCCTGAACTGTTATGCAGATAAGTCTCAGATGTGTACCTGTAGCCAAGTCTTCTCTCAACAGCCACTTACAAGATACAAAGTCACTTCAAGCTCAACATACTGAAGACCAAATTCATGATCTCCCTGCACAAACCTAATTCTCTTGTGTTCCCATCTTATGGAATGGCCTGACCACCCACCCACGCAGCCCAAGTTAGTTAGAAGTCTGTGCATTGTATATTATATCCCTTCTACATTCAATCTTGCCCCATAACCCCTTGCTACAGTCTGTTGTCCACAAAGCAGGAGACAAATCTTCCTAAAATGCAAACTGTATCATGATTCTTATTGTTTAAAATTGCTCTTTGAGGCCAGGCATGGTGGCTCACGCCTGTAATCCTAGCACTCTGGGAAGCTGAGGTGGGTGGATTGCTTGATCTCAGGAGTTTGAGACCACCCTGAGCAAGAGCAAGACCTCGTTTCTACTAATTATAGAAAAAACTAGCCAGACATGGTGGTGCATGCCTACAGTCCCAGCTTCTCGGGAGGCTAAGGCAAGAGTCCTAGAGTTTGAGGTTGCTGTGAGCTATGCCATGGCACTCTATCCAGTGTGACAGAGTGAGACTCATTTCAAAAAATAAATAAAATAAAACTGCTCTTTGGAGAAAGATGAGAACCCTTCCTGTGGCCGTCAAGGCACTGAGGCTTGGCCCTAGCCTTTCTCTCCACCCTCACTCCTCTCCCTCCCAACTCTGTTCCACACATGGCCTCCTTTCAGACTCTCAAGTATAACCTGCTCTCTACCCACTCAGGCTACTCCCTCTGCCCTAAGTCCTTTCCCTCCTCATCCCCCAGTTAACTCTTACTTTCCCTTTAGAATTCACATCCATCAAACCTTCCTTCATTTAATAAACGGCTACTAGGTGCCTACCACATGCCAAGTGCTATTCTAGGCACTGGGGATACACAACACGTAAAATGAATAAAGTTCCTGCCTTCAAGGAGCTGTAATTTAGAGTGATGCAGAGTAAGATTTAAGTTCAGAGATTTCCTGGGGAAAGCCTTCTCTGACCAAATCAAAGCCTCTAATCAACACCCACAGAAGTCCTTTGTTTATAAGAGCATATATCTCACCTTCAAAAAACGTAACCATTATTATAAATATTTGTGCATGCTATCTGATGACATGACTAACGCCTATCTCCATTAGACAATACATTCTAAGAGTCAGGGCCCCCTTTTTTGTTCAACAGTAAATCCCCAGTGCCTAGTACTATGCCTAATGCATAGCAGAAACTCTTTAAATATTTGTTGGGTGACTAAATGAATCACGCAGCAGCCAGCACAAGACTGTGGCTTACACAAGTTTTCTTGGCAGACGGCATGAATGTTGACTCCCTCTGCTGGACGTACATGGTACTTTCCACAAACTATACCTATGTGCCTCTGTACTCAACCCTCTATGTGACAGTACTTGTCTCTCAGTAGAAAACAAGCTCTGTTATCTCTACACTCAGCATAATGCCTGGCACATGCAGAGGCTCCAGAAATGGCTACCGCGTGAAGGACTATCTCACTCTCTGCTATCCCCAGCAACTTGCTGAGTGCCTGGCCCACAAACCAATATACTTACTTCTATATGCGCTCACCACACGCCACACTACAGTAAGCACTATGTATAAATTGCATGACAATTACTAAGACAGGTAAAGAAAAATGGCTAACAAACATATGAAAAAATGCTCATTGACCCTAAATATTAAGAGAAATGCAAATCAAAACCACCCTGAGGTATCACCTAACCCCAGTAAGAATGGCCCACATCACAAAGTCTCAAAGCTACATAAAGTCTCAAAGCTACAGATGCTGGTGTGGATGTGGAGAGAACGCAGCACTTTTACACTGCTGGTGCAAATACATACTTCCTTGGAAGGAAGTATAGAGAATCCTCAAAGAACTCAAACTAGACCTCCTATTTGATCCTGCAATCCCATTACTGGGCATCTGCCCAGGAGAAAAAAAATCCTGTTACCATAAGAACACTTGCACTAGACTGTTTGTCGCAGCTCAATTTACAATTGCCAAAATGTGGAAACAGCCTAAGTGCCCACCAACCCAGGAATGGATTAACTAGCTGTGGTATATGTATACCATGGAATATTATTCCACTAAAAAAGATGAAAACTATACATCTTTTGCACTAACTTGGATGGAGATGGAACACATCCTTTGTAGTAAAGCATCACACAAATGGAGAAGCAAGAATCCAATGTACTCAGTTTTGATATGAGGACAACTGATGACACAGTACATGGTGAGGTGGGGAATGGGGGAGTGGAGAGAGAGAAGGAAGGAGAGGGATGGCAGGGTCATGGTGTTTGGCACACCTCTTGGGGGAAGAACACATGAATTCATAAGAGGGACTTTGCAACAAATGCAATTCGTGTAACCTAGATCTTTGTACCCTCAATGAATTCTCAACGATAAAAAAAAAAAAGATAAAGAAAGGGCTTACTTGCTGATAAGCTATGAACACTGCCTAGTGCTTCCTGGTTCCGGTCATTTGAATACCTCCATCACAATTTTTGTCATAGTATGACCACTTTCACTTACTATTTTACTAAAATAAATACAAAACAATTCCCATTTCTCTTATGTTCTTAACCTGGCAAAAAGCTGAAATGAATAATAATATCCATAAAATCACCATTCTGATGTGCTTATGCTTTATATACCTGTAACAGCTACCAAATGAAAGATGCTCACTTTTCATAACACCAAAATTCAACTCTCATTCCATACTGCTGTTTCCAGAGCTGTTTTGTTTTGTTTTGAGACAGACTCACTTTTGCCCCAGGCTAGAATACCATGGCATCAGCCTAGCTCACTGTAACCTCAAACCAATTACAAGAATGAAGTATGTGATTAACCCATTTATTTTCTGCTTAGGAGGCACATTTAGAGAGCTTCCATTTCTATGAAGCTAAAGTTTACAGTTCATTCATTCAACAAATATTTTTGAATATCCTCTGTGTGTCAGATGTAGGCTAAACAGCAGAGAGACAGTCTGAAAATAACTGAAATGT
The DNA here is from genome assembly GCA_963574355.1 of Loris lydekkerianus. NCBI lineage: Eukaryota > Metazoa > Chordata > Mammalia > Primates > Lorisidae > Loris > Loris lydekkerianus. The sequence continues at coordinate 11,420 of CAUYPK010017908.1, read as the reverse complement.
CAATCAATGTACACCAACTAGTACTATAGGCTGGACATGGTGGGCTCATGATTATAATCCTAGCACTCTGGGAGGCTAAGATGCATGGATTGCTTCAGCTCAGAAGTTCCAGGTCGGCCTCAGCAAGAGCGGGATCCCATCTCTACTAAAAATAGAAAAACTAGCCAGTTTAAAATACATAAAAATACAAAAATACATAAAAATATACATAACAGACAGCAAAGACTGTGATCCTTGAAAAAGTAGAAAGTATGACAGCAATAGCACAAGTGATAGGAGTTAAAATGAAAATACATTGTTATAAAGTTCTTTCTATTTGTGACATGGCAAAATAATGATTCAAAGTATACTGTGATAAATTGAGAATGCATATTATAATCTCTAGAGTAACCACTAAAAAGATAATAATAAGTAGAGCTAGGCTGGGTGCAGTGGCTCAGGCCTGTAATCCTAGCACTCTGGGAGGCCAAGGCAGGTAGATTGCCTGAGCTCACAGGTTTGAGACGAGCTTGAGCAAGAGCAAGACCCTGTCTCTAAAAATAGCCGCGCGTTGTGGCTGAGGCAAGAGAATCGCTAGAGCCCAAGAGTTTGAGGATGCTGTGAGCTATGACACCACAGCACTCTACCAAGGGCAATAAAGTGAGACTCTGTCTCAAAAAAAAAAAGAAAAAAGAAAAAGAAAAAGAAAGAAAGAAAGGTTTGGTGTCTGTAGCTCAGCAGCTAGGGAGTTGGCCACATACACTGGGGGCTGGCGGGTTCGAACCCGGCCCCGGCCTTCCAAACAACAATAATATCTGCAACAAAAAATTAGCCAGGCTCAGCGCCTGTAGTACAGTGGTTATGGCGCCAGCCACATACACCAAGGGTGGTGGGTTTGAACACAGCCCCGGCCAGCTAAACAATGACAACTATAACAAAAAAATAGCTTGGCATTCTACTGAGACAGTGAGACTCTGTCTCAAGAAAAAAAAAAAAAATAGCCAGGCATTGTGGCAGGCACCTGTAGTCCCAGCTATTTGGGAGGCTGAGGCAAGAGAATTGCTTGAGCCCAAGAGTTGGAGTTTGCTGTGAGCTGTGACACCACGTACTCTACCGAGAGTGACATTTAAGACTCTGTCTCAAAAAAAAAAGTAAAGCTAAACAGCCAACAGAAGAAATAAAATGGAATATTAAAAAAATAGTCTAGGCCAAGAGCAGTGTAGCTCATGCCTGTAATCCTAGCCTTGTTGGAGGCCAAGATAGGAAGATTGTTTGAGATGAGGAGTTTAAGACCAGAGCAAGAGCAAGACCCCATCTCTACTAAAAACAGAAAAATAAGCTGGATTTTGTGGTAGGTGCCTGTAGTCCAAGCTACTTGGGATGCTGAGGCAGGAAGATTGCTAGAATCCAGGAGCTTAAGGCTGCTATGAGCTAGGCTGAGGCCATGACACTTTAACCTGGGGCAACAGACTAAGACCCCCCCCTCATCTCAAAAAAAATTAAGTAAGTAAAATTTAATACTCCAGCAAGGCAAGCATGGTGGCACATACCTGTATTCCCATCAATGTGGGAGGCAGGAGGATCACTTGAGCCAAGAATTTGAAGTTATTGTGTGCTACAACTGTGCCCATGAATAACCACTATGCTGCAGCTTAGGCAATATATTAAGAACCCATCTCTAAAAATGAAGTGAATAAATACACAGATAGATAAAAGAATCCAGTAAAAAAAATTAAAAAGGAGAAGAAGAGTAAATGTAATAAAAATGGCAAAATATGTGTAATTATTCAAGCTGACAGATGGTACCAGGAGGCTCATATGTTCTCTCCACTTTTGTGAATGTTTGAAAACTTCCATAATGAAAAGCTGAAACAAAAGAGCTGCTATTCATTTAATTTCCACCAGACTGTTTATGCTCTCTGGGGCAGTGATTATGACTGGTTCACCACTGTACGCCCAGGACCCAGCACTGGTGCCAGTAAACAATAGCTCAATGAACGAGAAGTTCACACTAAAGTGAGCCAACCCATCAAAACACTGGGTCAGGTGCTCATCACTCTCCTCAGAAAAGGAACTATTAGTCTTAAAGGGGGAAAACCACTCTGAGATCAGAGCCAGGAAGGATCACAGGGCAATGCTGTGACAAAAGGTGCTAGCTGGATGAGTCACCATTCCTCAAAATGCACTGTCTACTTACTATCTCTGTCTATAAGTTTATACCTCCCTGACCTGCTGAACCCAGGCATGGCCACATGACTAGCATTAGCCAAAGAAACAAGAAAAATAAAAAGAAGCGACATGCGTCTCTCATGAGCACTTTTAAGAGCCATGGTCTCACTAACCCTCTGCACATACTCCAGAGAGACTGTTACATCAGCTAAATTCTAGACTGAAAAAACATTAAGCAAAGTCTCACATGATCTACCACAGCCTTAGAGTATGAGCAAAAAGCATACTTTTGTCAAAAGCCATGTCGCCTTCGGTAGAGTGCCATGGTGTCACAGCTCACAGAAACCTCAACTCTTGGACTCAAGCAATTCTCTTGCCTCAGCCTCCCAAGCAGCTGGGACCACAGGCGCCTGCCACAATGCCATGCCTGGCTATTTTTTGTTGCAGTTGTCATTGTTGGTTAGCTGGCCCAGGCAGGCTCCAACCCGCCATCTTTGCTGTATGTGGCTGGTGCTTTAACCACTATACTACGGGTGCCGAGCCCTAAGACTTGCTTTTCTTTATATTCCACTAAAAACATCTGGCATGGTCTTAAACATACATTAGGCAATCAAAAGAAAAAGAAAGATCTTATCAGATTGAAATACATTATTTCTCATATTGGATTAACCTTGGCTATCCTCAAATGAGCAATAGTTAGTTTTAAAGTACCCAAAGGAAACCTAGTGTGGGGATGAAGGTTCTCCTGAACCACTCTGGCTACCAGGACAAAAGCAGTCTTACCTTTACATCTGCCACCTGAAAACCAAGGCTGCTGAGTCCCATGATAGAGTAGAAGGCAGACTCCAAATCTGTGAAAGGGCGGTCCAGCGAGGATTTCAGTCTCTCCACATCATGCTTGGTGAGGTAGTGAGTGGGTGTCAGAGCCTGGGTGATGGCTATGATTGTCAGGGCCAACAGGAAGACAGTGCTTGAACCTTGGGGGAAAATGACTATTAAATACTTTCTGTACATTTCCAAAGCTCTACACGTAGTCCCAATGATGATGCACACCAAAGTCTGGGAACCAAATCACGTGGGGAAGAGTAAGGAAACCAGGGAGATTTAACCTGAAAAGAAGCCCCAAGGAAGTGATGAGCCCAGTTTTCAACAATCAAGACAGTCCTCCCAGCAATCTCCAGGCATCTAAAGCACAGGACTCATCACATTATTCCCATTTAAAGGACATCCATAAATCCTACACCTTAAGAAGAAAGACCCAGTCCTGAATCTTCACCCTGCCTGGACCACCTCTCAACCAGATTTCCTCCCTTATTCTTCCCACTATCTGTCTCTCTCTGCTTTCTACTGTCCCTTTAAGAAGACAAGTTTTCTTTCCTGCCCAGCACTTTTTCATGCTTTCTCTTACTTCAACTTCACTTAATTTTTTAGCTTCAGATTCCACCTCAAATATCTATTCCTTAAGAAGCCTTCCCTAACAGCCCTCCCTCGGCTTAGGTCCCAATACAATCAACATGGGAAAGAACCTGCGCTTTGGAGCCAGGCTTAAATCATAGCTCTGCCATTAGCAATGTGGCCATGGCAAAGTTACACACCCACCTTGTGCCTCAATTTCCTCAAATGTAAAGTGAGATAACAAGTATCTACCCAAGGGATGATGATTACATGAGTCAATATAGAAAGGTCTTGGAATAATTGGCACATAGTGAGTTCTATATAAATGTTAGCTACTACTTCTGCTACCATAATCGTTGTTGTTAGATCCACTCATAGCAATCTATACTTCTACATAGTATATTTCACAACTACAACAGTGTAATGTCTGATTTCTCTGCTAAACTAAAAGTTCCATGAGGATAAAGACTGTTTCCTCTGCTCATCTCAGTATTTCCAAGTCTTGCATATTGCCTGGCAAATTACAGGTACTGAATAAATGGAAGACAAATCAATCCCCATCTACGATGCCCAATGCCCCAGTGGACAGGAAACTGTAGAAATGGTACATTTCTACTTTTCATTTAAAAAACTTCTGAATGGGCTGCTTTGTGATAAAGTCAACTGTCTGCCACTCAACTAACAGCAATAACAAGAAATCACAAGGCTAACAAGAATGGTCCTAAATTCTTTGTCTTTAGTGTTAAATCAAGCCTGAGAGAGAGTACTTTAAGAAAGGCATTCTTCTATCCATTTTACAAAAAGAAAACTAAGGAACACAGCAGCTTGCACACAGCAAATAGTGGACTCAAACACAGGTCTAATAGTGTTCACACTCCACTATTTTTTAAACAATTCTTGCAAAAGAAACACCTACATTAAGAGTGCAACTCTGTGGCGGGCACCTGTAGTCCCGGCTACTTGGGACGCTGAGACAAGAGAATCGCCTAAGCCCAAGAGCAGAAGGTTGCTGTAAGCTGTGATGCCACAGCACTCTACCAAGGGCAATAAAGTGAGACTATGTCTCTTAAAAAAAAAAAAGAAAAAAAAAAAATATATATATACACACACACACATATATATAACAACTCAGGGAGGATAGGTGGAAGGAGAGTAATTGGTGGGACTGCACCTACAGTGCCTCTTACAAGGGTACATGCGAAATTTACTAGGAGTAGAATATAAATGTCTTAACACAATAACTGTATTAACCAGTTTGATGAAAACATTTCAAATTGTATATAAAACCAGCACATTGAACCCCATGATTACATTAAGGTACATAGCTATGATTTAATAAAGAAAAAAAAGTATAACTCAGAGAATCATTCTTCTATGATCTTAGCTATATTTAAGACCCACATGCACTAGCCTAAGAATGTCAAAGTTCTTTAAAAAGATAGAAAAACACTATAATGTGCAATACTCATGAGATATATGTTGAATGCTATCTGTGCCAAGCACTATTTTAAGTGTTAAAATTACAATAGGAAATGGAACAAAAACCGCCACCCTCACAGAGTTTGTATTCTAGTGGGGGAAAAAAGACATTACACAAAACAATTAAATATTACTTATTGCACTAAAAGCTAAAAAGTGCTATGGAGAAAAACCAAGTACAAAAAGGATATCTGGGAAGGGCTGCATTTAAAATATGGTAGTCTATAAAGGCCTAAGCAATAAATAAAAATACCGAGTATAGACCTGAAGAAGAAGTCATGGTGATATCTGGGGAAAAACTATGCCAAGAAGAAAAAAGCAAGTACAAAGACTCTGACTCAAGAGTATGTATATATAGTGCTTTTTGAGATCAGCAAGGACAGTATGGCTACAGTAGATTACACAGCAGTGAGAAGTGAGAAATGAGGGCGACAGAGGGTACTGAGGCCAAATCTAGAGGACCTTGTATGTCACCGTAAGGACTCTGGCTTTTATTGAGATGGGAGCCACTAGAAAGTTCAGAGCAGTGATTTGACTTCCATTTAAGTCAATTAGTGTGGAGCAGAGACAAAACTATATTGAGAATAGACTGTGGAGCAGCAAGGACAGAAAGAGGGATACCTTGGCTCGGCGCTGGCCACATGCACCAAGGTTGGCAGGTTCCAACCCGGCCTGGGCCAGCAAAACAACGACAACTGCAACAAAAAATAGCCAGGTGTCGTGGCAGGTGCCAGAGGCTGAGGCAAAAGAATTGCTTAAGTCCAAGAGTTTGAGCTGTGAGCTGTGATGACATAGCATTCTAATGGGGGCGACATAATGAGACTCTGTCTCAAAAAAAAAAAAGAAAAAAGAAAAAAAAGAAAAAGGGATACCAGTTAGGAGACTACAGCCATAAAAAGATGATAGTGCTCTCAGCCAGGACAACAGGGGTAGAGCTGGTGAGATGTAATCAGAGTTAGCCTGGCTCCAATTCAAAGTTAAAGCCTATCAGAATTGCTAATGGATAGAAAAATCTAAGAGAAAGAGGAACCAACATACTAATGCTGAATCCTCAATGCTTTGTGTACCTGTACTCAAATATGTTAGGAGCTAGTGAATGATTACAACTAGCATTTTCCCAGCTAGACTGTAAATTCCCCCAATACCATCTGTGACTGAATCCTAACCTTCCCACCTCACATTAATGACTGAAATAATTTTCTTGACTAAAATTTGAGCACTTAACATAGGGTTAGGTATGCCCAAAGTATGCTAAGTACTGTGGATGCACCTATTTAATCCTCATACAAGTGAGGTGGCTATTTTTTGTTTTGCAGACCAAGAAATGGTGGCTCAGAGGTAGTTAACTGCCCTATAACACATAAATGAGAATCAAATTGCAGGTGGATTGAATCCAAAGTCTGTTTTTAAACACTTTACTATCCTCAACTTCTCAAATAGTGAAGCAGTGAGCCATTGTGCCACCTTGGTCAAGTTGTTTCCCTAGTCTGGGATTCCAACTTTTTTTTTTTTATTTCCTTACTTATTTTTTATTTTTATTTCTTTGCTTTTTATTGTTGTTGTTGAGACAGAGTCCCAGCCTATGCCCTGAGCAGAGTGCAATGGTGTCATAGCTCACTGCAACCTCAGTGGGCATCCTGCTGCCTCAGCCTCTGGAAGTGGCTGGGATTACAGGCGCTCACAGAGGTGCCCAGCTGACTTTTTCATTTTTTTTAGGAGTTGGGGTCTCACTCTCCCTCAGGCAAGTCTCAAACTCCTGAGCTCAAGCAATTCTCCCTCCTCAGCCTCCCACAGTGCTGGGATTACAGGTGTGAGTTTTTGTTTTTTTTTTTGACGGAGTCTGTTTGCCCAGGTTAGAGTGCCCTGGCTTCAGCCTAGCTCACAGCAACCTCAAACTCCTGGGATCAAGTGATCCTTCTGCGTCAGCCTCCCAAAAAGCTGGAACTACAGGGGCGCACCTGAGCCCAAACAATCCTCCTGCCTTGGGCTCCCAAGAGTTCTAGGATTATAGGTGTGAGCCACCAGGTTCAGGCTGAGATTCCAACTTCTCATCTGCTGTCAAACGGAAATAACAAGAGTACACCTTTTCCAAGTTATGAGACTACTAGTGAAATTCCATCCTGCAGCGTCCACTCAATAACCACCAAAGCAATTAACTTTAATGAGTGTTTACTTAGTGCAAGGCACTGTTTCTGTGATTATCTTACTTAATAGAGCAACTCTATGAGGCAGATAGCTTGACTTATTTTAAACATGAGAAACCGAGGTGCAGAGGAGTTAAGTAACTCGGGCTGGGTCACGTAATGAATACGTGGCAGACTGCAAGTTTGCACTCAAGAGTCTAACTTCAGAACTTATATTCTATGTTCTCAAAGAGAGATGAGTTATTTTCTTGTCCCTTTCACTGAAAGAAAACTACGGCCCAAGCTAGAACATTTGCCTAAACTCATAGGGAGTTAAGGGACGGTGCGGGAATCAGAGCTTAAGGCGCCTAACCTAAAAGCCCGCGCGAGTCAAATGAATGAGCCATGCGAGGCCTAGGGCTCAGAGCGGGCGCGGTTCCCCTAAGCTGGCCCTCGGAGGGACCCGTACCCCGCATTGCATACACACACACCCCCACCTTCAGTGCTCGCGGGCACTCCCACCAGCTCGCAGCCCCCCGTCAGACCCTCGATCCCCAGAGAGACTGAGCCCATGCCCCTGCCCCGCAGGGAAAGGGGACCCCGCCTGGCCGGCTCCCGAGCGGCGGCCACCAGTGTCCCGCGGGCAACGGCCCGCTCCCCAAGGCGTGCGGGCCGCTGGGCCCCGCCGTTGAGCCATGCGCAACGCCTCACCCGGCGGCGCCATTCCTCCGAGCAGGTCCCACCGGAGTACGATTCACCGGCTGACTTCCGCTCCGGAAAGTGGCTCCAAGAGCGTGCAGGAGGGGACGCCAGGGACTCGCGGCAAGCTCTGCGAGCCGGCATGAGCTCTAGGCACAGGTCAGTCCCCACGGGCCCGCTGGGCCTGGGCGCTCCTAGCAGCTGCGGCTGGAATTCCAGTACTTGCGCGTAGACTGCATAGCGGTTCTCGCGTACAGGCCGTCTCCCCACCCTGCGCCTGAACCCACTTGGAACCGACCGTCTCGCAACGGTCCCATTCCGGGCGCTGCCGGGAAGCGGTTGGTCAAGGCCTCGGTGGGGGTGGGCCCTAGACGGGGCCGTTTCTGATTGGTCCGCCTTGCTGTCACTCACAGGTCTCTCTGCAGCCCGGCCAACTTTAAAGGACCGGGAAGGGTCTGGTGCAGAGCAGATGATCGTATTTTGTCTTTTCTTTTCTTTTTTTTTTTCTTTAGAAAATTATGGCAATTTCCTGCGAAGGTTATTACTTCGGTTGTTAATAACCGACCTCTGCGTGGCATTTTATCTGATTTTCAGAGCAATTCAATGACGCGTGAGGAACACATTAGCCCAATTTTACAGACAGAATAAGATCAAAAGTGGAAATGACTCATCTAAGAACGCAGTACTAATAACTAGCTCCGAATATTGAGTATTTATGATATAACCCGACAGTACACCAAGAGTTCTACATACATTATTTCATTTACTCCTTATCACGATTCTGTGTAGTAGGTACTGTGTTAATCCCACATTATGGAGAGGAAACATTTGACCCAGTCAGTCTGCAGTATGTGTGCATTTACATACAGTATTATAAACATATGAAGTATGCACAATATGATAACTCTTACCATCATTATTGTCCCAAATATCATCTCAAATAGGGGAGAATCGATTCTGCGTGTGGACTGTGCTGTTTAGTATGGTAGTCACTAGTCTTATTTGGATATTTAAATTTGAATTTAAGTTAAATAAAATTAAATAAGATTAAAGATACAATAGATTTATACAAGCCTCATTTCCTTTGTTTGTTTGCTCTGTTTTTTTGAGACAGTCTCACTATGTCTCCCTCGGTAGAGTGCCTGGGCGTCCCAGCTCACAGCAACCTCAAACTCTTGAGCTCAAGCGATTCTCTTGCCTCAGCCTCGCAAGTAGTAGGGACTACAGATGCCCGCCACAATGCCAGGCTATTTTTTTTTTCTTTGTTTTGGCTGTAGTTGTCGTTGTTTAGCTGGCCCTGGCGGGCTCAAACCTGCCAGCTTCGGTGTATGTGGCTGGTGCCCTGTACTGAGCTACTGATAAAATCTTTCCCCAGAGGCGGCGCCCATAGCTCAGTGGGTAGGCGCCGGCCACATACACTATGGGTGGCGTATTTGAGCCCGGTCCTGGCCTGCTAAACAATGACAACTGCAACAAAAAAATAGCTGGGCTTTGTGGCGGCTACCTGTAGTCCCAGCTGCTTGGGAGGCTGAGGCAAGAGAATCGCTTAAGCCCAAGAGTTTGAGATTGCTGACAGCTGTGACACCACCGCACTCTACCGAGGACGATATAGTGAGACTCTGTCTCAAAAAAAAAAAAGTGTATATATATATATATATATATATATATATATATATATCTCATATTTCCTTTCCTTAGGCCAATATCTTCAAGTATTTTCCCCATACTTTCCTTGACGATTTTTATTGTTTCATGCCTTAGATTTAAATCTTTCATCTATCTTGTATCAATTTTTGTTAAGTGGTGAGAGGTGCGGGTCCAGTTCCAATCTTTTACATGTGGTTATCCAGTTCTCCCAGCACCATTCATTGTATAGAGATTCTTTCCTCTGGTGTATGCTCTTGTTTGGTTTATCAAAGATCAGGTAGCTGTAAAATGTTAGTTTCATCTCATGGTTTCTATTCAGTTCCAAATGTCAATGTCTCTATTTTTGTACTAATACCATGCTGTTTAATCACTATGGTCTTGTAGTATAACTGAAAAGTCTGGAGGGGTGATACCCCTGGCTTTGTTTTTATTACTAAGAATTTCCTTAGCTATATAGGGTTTCCTCTGGTTCCATACAAAACGAAGAATCTCTGGGGTCAAGGCAGGTGGATTGCCTGAGCTCACAGGCTCAAGACCAGTCTGAGCCAGATTGAGACTCCATCTCTAAAAACACCCAGGCATTAGGGGAGACTCCATCTCTAAAAATAGCCAGGCATTAGGCTGGGCCCCAGTGGCTTACTCCTGTAATCCTAGCATGCTGGGAGTCAGAGGCAAGTGGATTGCCTGAGCTCACAAGTTAGAGACCAGCCTGCGCCAGTGCAAGACCTCGTGTCTAAAAATAGCCAGGTATTCTGCCAGGCACCTATAGTCCCAGCTACTTGGAAGGCTAAGGCAAGAGAATTGGTTAAGCGCAAGAGTTTGAAAAAAAAAAATAGTCGAAAGTTGTGGTGGGCACCTGTAGTCCCATCTACTCAAGAGACTGAGACAAGAGAGTCACTTGAGCCCAAGAGTTTGAGGTTGCTGTGAGCTATGACAGTATAGCACTCTACTGAGGGTGACAAAGTAAGATTCTGATGTACCACCTATACACTAATTAGAACACTATTCTTCTTAAGTGTTCTAATTAGAAAAGGATGCTTAGGCTCGGTGCCTGTGGCTCAAGTGGCTAAGGCGCCAGCCACATACACCTGAGCTGGCGGGTTTGAATCCAGCCCAGGCCTGCCAAACAACAATGATGGCTGCAACCAAAAAATAGCCAGGCATTGTGGCAGGTGCCTGTAGTCCCAGCTACTTGGGAGGCGGAGATAGCAGACTCACTTTAGCTTAGGAGTTGGAGGTTGCTATGAGCTGTGATGTCACAGCACTCTACCCAGGGCGACAGCTTGAGGCTCTATCTCAAAAAAAGAAAAAGAAAAAGAAAAAAGAAAAGGATGCTTAATTTTATCAAATGCTTTTTTGCATCTATTGAGAGGATCATATAATCTTTGTTTTTGCTTCTGTTGATATGGTGAACTATGTTTATGGACTTGCGTATGTTAAACCAGCCTTGCATCCCTGGGATGAAACCTACTTGATTGTGATGAATGATTTTTTTTATTTTTTATTTATTTATTTATTTATTTATTTTTAAGCAGGAACTCAACTTTATTGCACCAAGCAACCACTTATATAGAGCGTGAGGAAGGGGCAGGGAAAGAAGGCAGGGGATGAAGTGTGTGACAGGGTTGGGCCAATGGCATGGTACCATGTTGGCTGTATCTAGGTAGAGGCAGTTTCAGGCTGGGCCTTGCTGAGTCATTGCTACGCGGAAGTAGCTGGATGGATCTACTTCTAGTCAGGCTCGGGAAGTTGCACTAGGCCTCAGGGACATGGCAGGGCCCAACAACTCCCTCTTTTGTTTTTTGTATGGTGGATAAACATAGCCCCTGTCTTAGGTTGCCTGCTCTTGCAGTTTCAGTCTTACCCGTCATGGGGATACAAACATCAATGGTTTGGTCCCTGTCTTAGGTTGACTGAACGCAGAGTGAT